>ML308841.1:0-18860 GCA_005239505.1 Nicotiana paniculata | reverse complement strand
TCGTTGTACTACTTTAACTACATATATAGCATGCTAGAGTATATTTTAGTGTATTCATCCCTTATATTACACAAGTGTTAACGGATTACATTTATATTATTTAGATAGTAAATATAAAAGTAATTTTTAATTTTGACCAATGTTGACCAAAAAACCGACCAACTTTGGTCGGTAATTTTAAATAAGATTTATTTATATTTTATAAAAAAATTTAAATAATAATATAATTATTAAAACTTTATAACTGGGTTAGCGACCAAAGTTGGTCGCTAATGTCAATGTTTCTTTGACCAAGCAAGTCTGACCAGCGCGGTCAACATGTTGACCACTTCACCGACCAAATACCGACCAACGTTGGTCGGTAAATTGTTTAAAATAGATATATAATATTTTTCTCCACATTTACGACCAACTTTGATCGCTTTTTTTGACCGACCAATTTTGATCGGTAATTTTCAGATTTCTAGTAGTGTCTGTCGCAACCCTTCTCTTTTACCCGAGCTTAAAACCGACAATGAGCAAGTTTACACATGCTGAGTTATCACGTGAATGCTGATTTGCATAGCAAATTGTTCCTTGGTAAAAAATTATCGTATATTTATGTGTAAAAAAATTTAAATTAGGTTAACTATATGATCGTGCCACCACCATCCGTAAACTAGACAAAGGTGTCATGACTGATAGATCTTTTTGAAAGTTTTTCTCGTGTGTAAAATTTAAATTGGAATTTATCTTAAACCTTGTCTGACTTTCCCTTTTCGCTGTGCTTTTTATTTCTTTTCTCCCAGGTATTTTCCTTTTTGGCTACCTCCCAATTTCCTATTTGTCATTTATTATTTTTATTTTTTCCCTCTATTCTATTACTTTATTTATGATATTTAGCAAGAACACTCAAACAAGAGCCTCCAAAATTTAAAAATTTCATAATATAAGCATTTATCTTAATCTCAAATCTTTTAGTTTTCTTCTTTCAAAATCAAAAAAATTTGGGTCTTAAATTTAGATTGAGATCAAAATTAATTTATAATTTCTTTTTTTTTTATCACATAAAAATTTGTGTTATTCTATGATTGATAAATACAATTTAAATCTCTTTAGTAATAAATTATGATGAATATTTCGCAAGCATTGGATTTATAATTTTAAGTTTTGAGATCTTGTAGTTTATCTAATTCCGTATTTATTTATGGGGTATAATTTATCTATTGAAGATGTTTTTTTTTATTCTGATCGGTGGAGTTTCCAAGATTTTATTTTACTTGTGCAAATTTTATTTTTAGCATACAAAAATTGTAGTTCCCTAGTGAAAATATTAATTTTACTTGTATTATTAATAATAATAGTGTGATTCCTTCTTTAAAATGTTAATTATATTTGCTTCTTAATGTGTGAGATGTAATTTTCATATGACAATAATAACATGTATACCTAATGAAATTCCATAAGTAGGGTCTGAAATAAACTAAAAAATGAACCGGACAATCGTTCCAAACAAACTATATATTAGTAGTTATTATAAGGTGTACATTAAAGGAAATTTTGACACCCACCACCTTTAAATCCTAAATCCGCCTCTGGTGTTAATGGATATTTAAAAATCGACTAAACCGACCGAACTGTACTGCACAGAAACGATTTTTAGGTTTCTTTTAATAAAATCGTATGTTTTTATATAAATTACCGTACCGATAATTAGGGTAGGTTTTTTATTTTATAAAAATAAATCGAAAAAAATCAAACCATACCGAATAAATTTACATGTGAAAATATATATATTTATATATTAAGTTTAAATATAATAATGTATTAAAATTTTCCTTGGGCCGTGAAATTGTGAAAACGATCACAAGCAAATAACTAATTAAACTCAAAATCTTAATTCCCAAACATATAATGCTACTCCTATTGAAGCTAAATTATTTCCAACATATTCACTAACAAGGCACAAGTTATTCTAGCGATTAGTAACAAACTACAATGTATTGAATATGTTTCCTTTCTTATGATTTAGATTTATCTTTTTGAATATTTAATTTTCTATAGACTTTGTTCTTGAGTTCCAGCTTGGTTAATATATTTTCACTCGGTTAATCTCTTTGTTTAGTTTCTTTTCTTAATTCATCACCCTTTAAAGAGTAAAAAATATCTAGAGAGTTTGCTAAGTCCTGTAAAAGTACGTATGTTATTACATTCTACTTCTACTAGTAACTTTTACATGACATTTAAAAAAAATACCGAAAATTAGCCGAACCGTACTGATACCGAAGAGAAACCGACATGATTGTGACGATTTCAAAAAGTCTAATTTTGATTATGCATAATACAACAACCGAAAAATAAGTGTGGTACAAATTTTAAAAAATAACCGTCCGAACCGAACTATTGACACCCTTAATACCAACAGCAGAAAGAAAAAAAAATATAGCCTCAAGCCTCAAAGGGAGGATAAAATGTGAATACAGTACAAAATTGAGTAAAACTGGAAAAAAAATATAATAACAACTTACCGGTCATTATCTTGACTTCGATTTTCCAAAAAAAGGAAGTCGATGACACAAACCTGATTAATATGAAAGGAGTGAATATGATTCTCTGAAGTTAATTAGTAGAGAACAACAAGGTTACTATTACAAATACCACAGGGTTACAAATGGATTTGCGCGTTCACCAATCATTGATAGGTTCTAAAATGACTAACCCTACATTACCTAGAATTAAAGATAATTTTATCCATGATCATTGAACTTTTGTGTTTGTTACTCAAAAATTACTTTTTTTTTTGTTACGTAAAAATCATTCAACTTTGTGTTCATTACACAAAAGTCACTTTTCTTTTTTTTGTTACACAAAAATCATTTTACTTTGCTCTAGTTATCACAAAAGTCACATTTTTACTTGAAAAGTCTATTATGCCCTTAATATTATATAAACCTCATATTTATGTAATACCTTCTATATTATATACTATATAATATATTTTTACCTATGTATTTTATTTATAAATAAAATAACTTAATATTATTTTTATAATATATTCCTATATTTAGTTTTTTCTAAATTTAATTCTCAAGATATATTAGTAGCGTTATAAGATAACTTTTTTTCAGCAATTCCTTTTTTTTTAATTTAATTGACCGACTAAAGTTGGTCGATAATTCACGACCAGCTTTGGTCGGTATGCCCTTCCCACCTTCAACCAACCACACGTTAATGATCGTGTTTTGGACGGTTATTGGTCATTACCGACCAACTTTGATCGATTTTTTTGGATAATTTTTCCCGAATTTCTAGTAGTATAATTTCCCAAATAACCAATTGCCTAGGTAAATCCCTAAGAAAATATCCCCAGCTGAATTCGCATGTAGAGTTACCTAGGGATTTTCCTTCATATTAACATATGATTTTTTTCCTCATTTTCTTTGTTTGTTTACCTGCGAATTTTCTCACGGAAATGTACTTGCCGATTTATTTCTCTACTAATATATATTAAAGTTACTGACAAATTTAATAACACTACTAATATATTTTGAAAATTAACGTTAAGAAAAAATTAAATATAAGAATATATTATAAAAAATAAAATAATATTAAGTTAATTTATTTATAAATAAAATACATAGTTAAAAATATATTATATAGTATATAATATAGAAGGTATTACATAAATATGAAAGTTTATATAATATCAAGGGCATAATAAACTTTTCAAGTAAAAATATGACTTGTGATAACTAGAGCAAAGTAAAATGATTTTTGCGTAACAAAAGAAAGAAAAGTGACTTTTGTGCAATGAACACAAAGTTGAATGATTTTTACGTAACAAAAAAAGAAAAGGAAAGTGACTTTTGAGTAACAAACACAAAAGTTCAATGACCATGGATAAAATTAACTCCTAGAATTACTATCGGAAATTTATAGTATAAAAGATCATAGGGCTAGGCTCTGTGGCCACTGCTATCACAGAACTCAACTATTGTGTTTTGTCATAGAGAAGTTTTCCCCCTCCTACAAATTTTTGTCTTGCATAGGAAGGGTGATATCAGATATGTGATCATCGGTTGGACGTTGGAACATAAACTCCAACTTCCAGTATTGGAAAGTGGAAATTGTATTGAGAAAATAATATTTTTAATTTTATGAATGAACTGTGTTCATGTACCCTAGAGCACAATGAGTTAACAAAGTTCCTCATAACTATTTCTTGTTTACAATTCATAAAATTGGTTATAATGAGACCCAAGAGAATCTTACCTGCAACCAAAGATGAGAAATTCAAACTACTTGTCAGCAGACCACAACAAGCCTCCTATGCAAGACAATCCAAAGTCTAGGAGAGAAAAGGAAATAAGAGACTACAGATGCAAATCGTACATCACCTTTGAATTTTTCCGATTTGATTTGGTTTCTATACAATAAAATTATCAATCATATGTTGTATAACATCAGCACCTTCGGCATGCACATATTGATCCTTCACCTGTAAATTCCAAGGAGCATTACAGTCTTAAGCCCACACTACATTTAACTAAGGGTGAAAACGTGAAAAGGCTTTAATCTTATTGAGTTGCATTTTTACTGTTTGCTCTGTATACTTTTAATTGCATTAAGTCACAGGGTTTATCAATTGAATGATAAATTGCATGTAGTTACAGGATCTATGAAGCGAATGAGAAACTGCACGTATATTACAGGGTTTATCAAGTGAATGACAAACCGCATCTAGTTTCAGGGTGTAGTAATTGAATGGCACATTCAACCCCTTTAGTGAGCAACAAAGATGACCAACCCATTCTTGGGAAACTATTGGGAAGAGAACATAAAGAAGAGAGAAAATCAAAGAGAGAGAGAGAGAGCGACGTTGCAACTTCTGTTTGTCTGGTTAAAAGATAAAAAATGGAAGCATACGTTAAGATTTGTCCTTGTTTTAGGAAGAGAAATAAAAGCTCAAGAGAAAGGTATACTCCTTTTTGACTCACTATCTTTTCGACTTTACATACCAAAATGGAATGGAAATTATAACTCTCTTCCTGTCAAATTTACTACTTTAAATTGTGATGCCTTTCTCCCAGCTGGCTTATAAATTCAAACAAAAGGACGACAGAATCGCATAAAAGTATTTACTATGCTCCAAGGATGTCAATGTCTAACACTGGCTCTTTCCACTACTACTACCACCGCCACCACCACTACTTGGGCAGTTGGGCAACATTATCTTTTCATTTTTTAGCACCAGGCACCCCTCCAAATGTCATCTATATGTCTAAATCTGCAAAGAGGTCCAGAAATAGACATGGTTCAAGCCAAAATCTCTCTTTCTCATTTTTCTAGTAATGCGTGCGAGGTCATAAGAAGTGCAATACTCTTATGATGTATCCAAGAGGGTTAGGACAGAAAAAAATGGAATAGTATGCCCATGTTTCAAAAAATAAATTGTGGATGATTGCAGTGCCATAAACTAAACCTTGGTTAAGCTGGATAAACTAGTTAAATACCTTTGGTCACTAATTTTTTAGGCTAAAAAAATAAGCAAGAAACAGAAACAAAAACATGAACATACAGGACAAAGATATGAGCCTCGTAAGTGCTTTTTCAGTCTTAAATCTGTGAGAGAGATGAAAGAAACTTTATTTTTTACATATTACACAAAACTTATGTATAGTTCCTACACCGACGTAAATCAAATGTGACTTGACTGTGATTCCAGGAGAACCAGCAAAATATCAATAAGTTCTCTGGGCAATCCTGTTGTTAAGTGCTTGTAGTCAGGAGAGAAAGAAAGAGGTACCTGAATAACACTGTGAGCAGCAAATCTACGCCTGCTCCTGTGAAAGCTAACGTCTACTTTGTCCCATGACACTCTAGATAAACCAGTCACCAATTCCTCTGCATAATTGTCCAAAGCATGAATACTGCAATATCTAGAAGCCAAGAGAGGAACACACAGACACACACGCGCGCGAGCATAGCATAGGGCATGAAACTCGGATCCCAAAATCAAAATCTCCAGTGGACAAACAAAATACAGTTACAAGAAAAGAACACTTAGACCAAATAGCGTAGGGCAAGTTCAGAATTTTGCCATGTCTAAAAAGGATGAGGGCCTATGTTGCATGCATTTGTTTAGGGGCTACATGTTAAACATACGTGGTGTAAGTATCCACTATGAGTGCATGAAGCTTTATTCATAATTTTTAGTGTATTTTGAAGTATTCTAAAGAAATACTCAACCAATGCACACCTTTTTCAGCTCGACACAGATTCACCAAGGAAAAAGAATGATCCATATGAGACAGGGGAGGACTTAATACCATCTCCATTTTACCAACCATATAGCATAATATTTTAGGATCAACACATTGGTTATTTCTTTTAACAGCGCTACGTACTAGAAAACAGATAGTACAAAATTATAGTTAATCATGCATGTATGATGGAGCAGTATTACAGAATGTATTAGAGGCCTCCAGAAGGTGAAGGATGATGGAGCTAACAAAACCAAGAAATGATTTGACATAAAGCCAACTTCTTGTCATAAGAAAAGAGCTACAAACCTTCCGTCTTGTCCAAAGAATCATCTTCCTTCACTACAGATTCACCCTGCTCACCATCACATGCCTTGCAATGTTCTTCATAGACAATGTGAGCATACTTTTCATTCAAGGAATCTTCCCACTATAAGCACCAAAGTGACTTTCCACATAAGATCTAATAGGTGGCAGCTAAAAGACATATAGTAGGAAGAATGTACCTTGGGGAGTTCATTATTACGTCTAATAGATGATGTTCTCCAACCAACAATATCTAAACAATTATTGTTAAAGAAAAACAGTCTATCTTCAGAAGTTAGGGTATCATAATTGCTGAATGTGTGATTCAACAATGCAATCAGGATACGGTCATAGCCAACATTTGAATATGCAACTCGGCGTTTGAATGAACGCAATGCAGACCTGTATACATGGAATTTTCAACTAATTAACATCATATACTGTATTTACTACAGGTTCCAAATAAATACAGGACCAATCAATCCTATATGTACTATATTATTCTCTGTAACATACATGAAGCATAGTTCACCGTCATCTTCCACCATGCGTTTAAGTAATGGAGGCTTCCCTTCATCACTATGACAAAGAAAAAGGTGCTGCCCTGTTCTTTTGAATATCAAATGAATTACATGAAAAGCAACTTTCTCTAGGGCAGTTACACCGAAAAGAAATGGCACCTGACAATACAAAGAATTAATATTACCAAAAGGTTCAATAGCTGACATAGCATATCATATAAGATAGACAAGGAAGAAACCTCAAACTCTTATAAACACGAATCATGAATGCACACACTTGACAAAACAGGAACTACAATTTGACATTCATCAAGATCTAGGCAAGAAAAGGAATATGTCGAAGATTTGCAATCTGATCCTTCCAGATAGTCAGATAAAGGAGCATTTCTATGTCCGCGGTAATGCAGCATTAATCTGGGATCAAAATATATGTACGACTAAACTGTATCACGTCCAAACAACTGATTCTAAGCTATAGGCAAGTAGACAAACCGAATAAGTACGAGTTGGAGCAGGGGCGGAGCTAGCCCGTTGAGTACGGGTTCGGCCGAACCCAGTCACTTTGGTCCAATCCATGTATTTGTCTTAAAAAATCTATTGAATATGTACAAATTCTTAATTTAGAACCCAGTAACTTGAAAGGATTAGAACCCCGAACGCATAAACTTCAAATCCTGGCTCCGCCTCTGAGTTGGAGCAGTCACTGAATTGAAACTTGTTGAAGAAGCTTCACCGAGGCAGAACAATGATTTTACCAGAAAGTGCCAAGATTAAAGGGTTAATGTGGGATCTTTGATGTTTTTAAAAGCTCAGAAAACCTCCTAAAGAAATCTAAATCACAACGTACACAGACATACATGAGCAACTTTCAAGTTACTAAAGAGCGACCATTACGACAACATCTGGTTCTTCAGTATGCAAATATATGATATGATAAGATGTAGCAGGATAAGAAACCTCTTCACATTGTATACCATTTAGCACCCTTGAAATATATCATGTGTCATGCAAGTTATCAACTTGAAGGTAGATAAAATTGTCCACTGATGGAGTTCTAATAACGATATACACCCCCCACTGTATAAGCATGGTAAAAAAACTTTTCGGTGCGCTCAAATATAAATTGGAAAACTGGCACTCCTAATTCAATGGCTGCTCTTCTACTTTTATTCGCTCATNCCCCCCCCCCCCGACAATTTGAAGCTCCCTCTACCTTCCTTCCACACACCTGCATCATCTCCCTCAGTCCACCTTCACCCCCACTTTGATCTCCTTTAACTGGATCCTCCACATTTCCCCTTTGGCCATTTTTCCTATTTTGGTGCATTTTATCTTGTCTTTGTTGCTATAAAACAAAAATCTCCTACTGTGCAGTAACTTCTCCAGATCTCAATGCATTTTGCATGAAGATTGCACTCAGAGATGAAAATAAATGGTCAGAAAAGCTTGGCATAAATTTGAAATTAAAACCACCATTTGTCTTTTTGTTTTTCAGAAACCAGTACAGGCAAAACCACAAAAGAAAACTATGATTTTAAACTTGTACCCAGGGTACTTGGTGATATATACTATTCCTAACTAGACCTGATAAACAACAGGATATCCCATCAAATATCCAAGACACCAATCATGGGATAATGGTGGATAGCAATACAACCCAATAACAATCCGATCTGACAAATGACCCTTAAAACTAACTAAACCTGGTCTCTAACAGCATCAAAATATGGGAGCGGCATTCACCCAACAACGAGACAAAAGGCATATCGAACAAAGATAATAATCCATTTTCCTCAATGACAGCAATATTACCTTTAAGTATTTGGTAAAATTTCAATAATTACACTTGTACCTGCTTGTTACCCCTAGAACCAAGATGAGGTGTGGCAACAGTGACAAAATTTATTGGTTGCAAACCAGCTATCGTGCTCTTTGACCCTTCTACACATGCATTAGCCAACAAATCCTCCACGTTCTCCATTCTAGGAGGTCTATATAATCTCCCAATGGCATATCTTGCCACCAACCCTCCAACAGAATGGGACACAAAAGAAATTTTCTTTAGACCTGGATTTCTCTTGATCACATCAAGAACCTAATTCATTTCCACATCGTTAGTAGATTTGGTAAGCATACCAAGCTCTAGAGCACATATTAGAAAAAGGATTGCACTGAAGCAAGAAGAATAAAAAAGAAGATGAATATTATCAGAAGACATTAACCTCCTCAGTCAATCTCTCACCCATTACATCCACACCATCCAATGTTAGTTTTGCCATATTTCGTTCACTACCTGCAGATCAAATCATTTTCAGTAGTCCTCCTTTTGGTCCATTTTATGCACTTACATCATTGGATGCATGTATCAACTGAAGCAAGAAATGCTACAAATGTCCCTACAATCTAACAAGTAGCTCACTAGCACTCAGCTAAAATGAAAAAGATATAATACAGCGTAGAATTACAGAGTAACATTCCAGAATGAAATCTGCTCTGAATCATTGTAGCTATTGATGGTAGGCTATAATTACGCATTTTAGTCGCTTATTGCACTCTAATTCACTTCACTTTATTTGTGTTGAGCTTTAATTGATAGTGTTTTGCACTTATTGTGTGTTTTATGCCTTGTAGGAGTGATTCCGAGCTATGTAGATGTTATGGAATGAATTTGAGCGATTTGAAGCTTTGAAGTCCGAGTAAAAGTCCAAGGGATTAAGCCGGGATCGTGTTCGAGGGTCGACGACCAAGTCTGGACGTCAAAACGCAAGATTTCAGCCGTACTCCGAGAAAGGTGCACTAGTGCAACGCATAGTGCGAGGCAACAGTGTATTATTGGGCTGCCTGTCAGAATCAGCTCTCTGGATTTCCTCACTAATGCCCCACATGGCTCGTCACCCCCATGCCGCCTATGCAAATGTTACAGAGTGACAAACATATTTCGGCTAGGAGAAGGTGGTTTCGTCTGGGCCCGACACTAATTGGTATAAATACATTTTCAGGATTTTGGACACATATTCGACCTAGGGAGGCTAAGGAGGAGTTGGGAGAACACGAGCACAAGGATTTCATCATTCCTTCCTCACTCAAGACACGGGTTTGGATTGAATTTATGTTTTCCATTACGTCAACTATATTTGTGAGGAATTGCTCCATATCTATGGAGTAGTTCTCTTGAGGTAGTAGAAGAATGGAGCAAATGGAAAGTTGACAGAGCCATCAAGAAAGTCTGGAAGATGATTCCACCATGCATTTTTTGGTGTCTTTGGCAAGAAAAGAATCGCAGATGTTTTGATGGCATTTCAACTCCAATACATGCTCTTAAAGCTAAATGTCTTGTGTATCTATTTAGTTGGAGTATTCTAGGCCCTGTAAATAATGTTATTCCCCTTCTAGATTTCATTGGCTCACTTACTCTAAGTTAGCCCATTTCTACTTTTGATTCTTTTTGCTAGCTCCCTGGGCAGGTTTTTGTTATATTGTAATGGAGCTAACATTGATCCTTCTTGTAACTTTTGCATCTTCTTGATGCTTGCAATGAAGCAACTTATTTCATCAAAAAAAAGTTCTCTTTAGGGTTTGACGGATTTGGTGTATTGATGATTGTTTGTAGATTATAACTCTAGTTTTATGTATTTAATCGTTTTTGGATGATTTAACTGTTGCATCTATATTCACTTGTTCATGTAATCGAGAGAGGCATAACATGTGATATGTTTGCATTATATTGTTGGTTGAGTTCATTAATTCTTTTTAGTAATCGAAAGAGGCTAGTTGAATCATTGATTAAACGTAGTTAGGAGAATAATCGAAAGGGGTTTTCCTAAACCTCTCTAATAACTTATACTTTTAGATGATATGGTCCAGACAACTGCATGAATTCGACATGAACAATACTTTCAAGAATTAGAAGACAAAATTAGAGGTGCACAACAAAAATGTCTAATGATAACAACTTAAGCTAACGAACCACAACTAAGTTCAAGAAATAAGTTCCAATTAGGCAAGCAAATGATTACTAAACGGTTATATTGAGCAGTATATACGATATATCAATTTTTGTATAACCAAACAAAGAGCAAGGTTTCAGATGGATAACTTTGGCTTATCACTAAGAATAAAATAACCTGAGTCTACAATCTAATGTGCAATGAAAATTTGCCGAAGTAGAATCAACGGGAATATATTAGACAATGCAGTTCCTGCCAGGATGATATTTAATCCTTATAATTTGTTCTCATTTTGTATGTGGTTTACTTGCTCCGGAAACAGATGACATTAAGTACAAAGAGTGCGACCACATATCAGAACTATCAAAGCAACAGGCAGAGAATAACAAAAAGGATACCTGAGGTTTATTGCCAAAGGAGCAAAATGGTAAGTGCAAAGGGATAAAGGGTAGAGGAATAGCAATATACAGAAACACAAGCATATGAAATTAGAAATACCATTCGGAGTAGATGAACTTACAATGAACAAAAACTTTGTCAGGAAGCATCCGAACAAACTGCTCAGCACCAAATTTCCAGTCTGCGGCGCTGTTGAAATACATCAATTACATTACCAAGCTATAAGTACCTTTGCTTTCAGTTAAAGTAAAAAGTAGATAAGGAATTAGTTCCTTTTCATAATTTCTTTTATCATTACTCCAATAGAAAATCGTTCTATGCTATCACAACTACGTATTTCAGGTGCAGGTACCCAAAGCAAAGAAACTATTCAACACATAATGCAGTCCAAGAGCAACTTGCTTATTGGCATGCAGAAGTGGAAAATTTCGTGATCTACCTACTGAAGAAACATTCAGTATGGTGGCGAAAAGTAGAATAGATGAATATAACCTAGTCAATCAATTATGCTAAATAGGTTTTGAAAACATCCCAGATAATAAAGCAATGAAAGTTAGGGGCGGATGTAACACAATAGATTTAGCTCAAACCCTATATTATATGTTAAGAAATCCACTAGAAATGTACAGAAAATAAATTCAGAACCCCGTTACTAGCTCTTGAGGTCGCTGTCCTGGGATTCAGAACCCATAAAGTTCACATTCCAAGCATAGATACTCCAAGTAAACTAAGGAACATGTAAAATAACAAATATAAGCAAAATCTAAACAAATATCCTCCATTTCCGTACGAACTACTAATAACATTCGCAGGACTAGAGAACCTAAAATATCAGGGGACCAATTATAAGAATCTCAAAATCACTAACTACTAGGACGCAAGATCAAAAAATTCTCCAGTTTTTATCCTTCTGATTAAATTTTAACACTTTAATTTCATAAAAAGATAATTACTTCAACTTCAATATTCGGCAGAATGAATAGAAAATGATAACATAATATACTGTAACTGTAGTATACACACAAAAACACACCTTCCGAGAATACCGTGGACCATAATAACAAGATGATCAGCATCAGAATTTTGGCAACTGAAGATATCTTGGCCGCCGTTAATGGTTTCCGATGAGCAAACTCCTCCGCTCTCTACGTTTCCGTTTTCCATTTCGTTTGTTTCTCTACTCTATAATTCTTTAATTTGGAAAATTGACAATCGCATTTAGTACTAGTAGTAAAATGATCAGAATTCGAATTTGAAGAGAAGAAAATGAGAAATAGTAAGAGTTAGGTTAACGCTTTAATTAATAAAGATATAGATAGCAGCCATAGAACTAGTAGTTACGAAAGAGACTGAAAGATTTAAGGAAGCTGACGACGTGGCGGGTACTGCATTTTTACTGAGCCTCAAAGGTTTAAAGGATTCACTTTTTTAATTGCTCGAGAAAAAAGACAGCATTTTTCTATTGATAATAAATTTTACTTTTAATCTTTAATGACATTTTTTTTATAACAACAAAAATGTCATAGTAGAATTAAAATTACAAATTTTAAATAAATTTATTCCTTAATTTCATGCCAAGGCAAATTCTTTCATATAAATTGAAATTGACAAAGTAGTACTGAAAATTTGCTTATTCTGTGAATTGTTTCTATCAAAATATCTATATTCTATATATATATATATATGAGGGAATTAGACAAGGGCACTCTCTAAAGCCAAGAAATCTACTTATCTTTTTTTTCCTTTTTTTTGTCTTTTCTCCTACTTTTCACTACTCTACCTTTTCCAGCCATTTGAAGAAATTAGTTTTGCTCAATTAATATGATAACGATGCAATCATATCAAATCAGTCATTATATAAAGTAACATATTTTGTCGTTACGTAACGACGAATTTAACGATACGATACAATAAAATTTAAGTAACAACCAAATAAATATTGTATTTGAATTAACAATACGATACGATACGATACAATAGGTAACAACCATCCAAACTGTTATAAAATAAATATTATAATTATAAATTAAAGCACCAAAAGAGAAGAGACAATAATAGATAAGAGATCTAGAGAGGAGGGAACTATTCTTCTTATTTCAAGTATGATAGAAACTAAGCGTCCACCAAACTGTTTAGAGAACCCGATTCTCTATCAGTTCCCACCGTAAGTAACAGACTGTAAAACCAATCAGTAAGGCGACCTAGTCGTCTACCTGTCTCCTCAAAAACACACGGAGACAGCAAGTACAAAAGACGCTGGATTTTTACGTGGAAAAATCCCAACTCAAGGGACAAAAACCACGACCTACACTGGTAGGATTTCAACTTTACTAACTTGTAATCTCAACTATTACAAGCAACTTTGTAATGAATCTCTTACAAAGACTTCAACACACTAACTTGCAATACACTTATTACAAGCCACTTTGTTACTCGCTAGTTACAAAGACTTTAACTTATGACTATACTAGTCACAACACAAACACGGATGGTTTATGATTTTGAGTTTCCTAAAACAAAGCTTCTAAGAAAGCAAGATAGGAGTTACAATGAAGAACAAAACATAAGATTACAACTCAACTAAGGACACACATATACTCGTGGTAGAACTGGTCCGTAGTGGAGTTGTCTTCTTGTTCTTGACACACTTGAGCCTTCAACAATGGAGCAGATCTTCAATGCTATGAAGAATGTAGTAAATGCCCAAGTGAGTATCTTGTTTGTCTTCCAACAAGATATTAAAGACCTTACCACATTCCAAGAAGGATGTTCCAAATCTTGAGGGTACACTTCTCAACAATGGAAAGTGACTGATGCATTGTAGCGTGTACAGTTGCAGGCAGTCACTTTTCTATCATAACTTATTACAGATGTAAAGTTGACCCTGTACTTTCGTCTGTGAGTCTGTCAAGGGATTAGGTCCTCCAACTGGTCCCTTATTGTTTATCGGTACACTGTCTGGATTTCTTGTGAGTCTATGCTGACTGGTTGTGCTGGTTACGCATCAGGTCCTTTATCTGATTCTTTACATAAAAGTTTGTTAGATCATCAAAATAAAATACTAACCCATCAATTTTCCCTTTTTGATGATGACAAACTTTTATAATTGATGAGCAGTTATATAATCTAACTTAACGAGATAAGAGACCAGGACCCCATATTGTTCCCCCTGACTATGTGCTTCCCCCTTAGTTCCTGCCCACATTATCAACTTGCCCTTGCCCACATTATCAATTATCGTCTTCCCCCTTTTGGCATCATGAAAAGGCACAAACAAACAGAAAGCATAAAGAAGTCTAACATATCTAACTCATGCCCCCTATGTGCACACAACATGATGAAACAGAAGTAAAAGGAAAACAAGCATTGTCCTTAGCAAGAGAGAAGCTGATTTATGGATGATAATCCTTTTTAAATTCATTAGGAGCAGTAAAGGTGGAATTCAACATGCCATCACACAAAAAAAATAAAAGCAACCAACAACCACAAAACATCACAACGTAATACAACTGGACATTGAGAGGAGCCTAAAGGGAACTAGAAGAGGAAGGCTTGGAGGAGGAGGCAACAGGGGTTTTAAATGACAATCTCATTTTCCAGCACGCAGATATGGTCCCCTTCAACAGTGAAGAGAGTTGCATAGAATTTCTGCACCTCATTTTCATATATCATGGGTACATCCCCCCTAAACAGATGATCCCATTGTTGGAACTCCATTATCTCTGGAACTTGCCTCATCATTTCCATCTCAGAGATGTCCGGGTCAAACATACGACCCCACAAGAATTTTTGAGTTTGCAATCTCTCCTGCCCAAGTCCACTGTCACTTGGTATGGTCTTTAGTGAACCGGGTCCCCCAGCAGTTTCCTTCTTTCATTTTCTCGACTTCTCAAGAGACTTCCCTCTCTCTCACGCTCAACAGCCACCACTCTTCACAGATGATGCACATTTATTTTTTACAGCTTCCTCAAAATCTCCAACCACAGACTTCTGGACCTTTGTAGATCTTTTCACTAAGGAACTAGGTTCCTCCACAACATCTTTATCAACCTCAACCACTGAAATGTCCTTGTTAGCCACAACTTTCCCTTGCTTCATCAACCTCTTCTTCTTTTTCTGAAGTTTTGCAACCGGGTAGAAGGTCGCTTGGAAGAAGACTCAAGAGTGACTGCTGGCTTGCGAAAAATACCTCAGAGGTACATAAACGGGAGGAATAGACTCCAAGAGTTTAGTGTATAGGATGGGTTCCTGGGTTGTTTCTGCTGAAGGAGAATCAGGTTCTCCAGCAGGTTTTTCTTTGACTGTGACATGAACCGGAGACTGAGACTCAAAAATAACCATAGTCCTCTTATCCCCTAAAAAAAATTTCTTCCCCCTGAGACTCAAGAAGGTGGGAGGCTCCTTCATTCGTTAAGGAAGGGTATGAGTGAGATGGTTTTATGGAAGAAAGGGTAATAAAGAAGGGGTAGAGGAACGGGTTCTAACAGACGCACAGACTCTGAAAAGTAGGATGGTGTGGCTGTTGAATTAATTTTGTTATCTTTTGAGAAAAGCAAGAGAAAAACACATTACTACTAACCTGTGGTACAGGAACCAGGTTCCTGACCTGTTTTTGTAAAACTTTCAGCTCTCTCTTGTAGTTCAACGTCGTACCTTTAGCTTCTATAATCATCATGCGTGTCTACCTACAACGATATTGATGTGAGTTAGGCTTAGTCAGAAAACACTTTAGCTAACTGTACCTGAGTGTGACTCTCATAGCCAATGAAGGAGAACCAGGTCCTCAGTTAGCTTTCATCAACCCCAGTGTTATCATGTTTCTCTCAAAGTGTTCCCTACTTAGGGATTTGGTGAAGATGTCTACAATTTGATCTTCAGTGCAACAAAACTTCATGCAGATATGCCTCTTTTCAACATTGTCTCTGAGGAAACGATATCTCACATCAATATACTTAGTTCTCTTGTGTTGAACCGGGTTCTTTGCCATGTTGAGGGCACTGGTGTTGTCACATAGAAGTGGTACACTGTCAATATACACTCCAGAATCTTCCAATTATTGTTTGATCCACAGCAGCTGAGCACAGCAAGATGCAGCTGCAACATATTCTGCTTCGGCTGTTGAGAGAGCCACTGAGTTATTGCTTCCTTGTACCCCATGATATTAGGCATGATCCAAGGAAATGAGCCATTCCAGAAGTGCTTTTCCTGCATTCCATGTTCCGCAACCTGTGGAGTGCTTTGCACAGCATCTCCAACTCTTTCTTCAGCTTCAGTTGAAGTAATTGGGGTGCCAGGTTCCTCATGTGGATTTGAGGAAGAGGTTGTATTGTCTTCACTTACTTTCCTCTGGCACATGCATCAAAAACTCTATGCTCCTTGAACTTAGAGTTAGACAGACAACGAACCAGGCCCCTCTGTATCAATCTATTCAAGAGATAAAAGCTTGCATGACCCAATCTTCTGTGCCACAGTTCTGCATCATCATCAACTGCTTTTAAGCAGTTCATATCGCCAGCTTACAAGGATTCAAAGTCAGCAACATAGATATTCTTGTGTCTTTTAGCGATCAAAACCACCTCACCAGTTACTAGACTAGTAACCGTGCATACTTTAGACAAGANCCCCCCCCCCCCTTTTTTTTTCATTGCCAAAGGATACATCTCCTCCTCGCAGGGCTTTCAGTGAGAGAAAATCGGAAAATCCATGGTGTTCCTAGTCATGTGCTTTGATCATCCACTGTACATGATCCATTATAGTCCTGTTCCTCTCACTAGTCCCTGCACATATGAATCAAGGGTTAGATTTAGGAACCCAAACAAGTTTGGGTCCCTTATAGTTAGGAAAAGGGTGGATAAGAGCTCTTCTAGTCCATGCAGGCAAGAATCAATTTTTCTTAGTGGGACCTGGTCCCTTCTTAGCATTCCTCTTGTCAGCAAACATTTTGTTTTTCTGAACTGAATGATCCCTGGCAGGGCAGCTTTCTTTGAAGTGCCCATTGTTCCCACAGTGAGTACAGAGCCAGTTATCTGGAACAGTGACATACTTGATGTGTGGGTTGTAAGGAATTTTCTCCTTTTGGAACCCGATCCCCTGCCTGTTTCCACTGTTATTAAAGTACATGGCAGTGACAACATCAGAGGACCAAGTCCACTTAAGTGATTTTCAAGATCACTCTTCACTCTTCCTAGTTCTTCCTGAAGTTGTTTGTTTTTCTCAAGCTCTGCACCCAGACTAGATTTCACTGATCTTAACTCATTTTCAAGTTTAAGGTATGCATCACTTGCAACTTCCTTTCCCTTTTGAGTGTTGTCCATCCATTTTTTTGTTTGGTTTTTCAACAAGTTATTTTCTCTAGTTACTTCTTCCACTTGTTCCTTCAAGTCTACAATAGAAATTACCATATCATCCCTCTCTTGATCTATGTCACCAATTTCTTCTATTAAATAATTTTTCTCATTAATGAGGCTATGATAGGCATCAATCAACACGTTTTCTAAGGACATCAATTTTTTCTTAGAGTAGGTTTTCAAACTTCTTTGAACATCAAGAAAACTTACCTCATCTTCCTCCTTGTCCTCCTCATCATCATCAGATTTGGCCATGAGTGCAAAGATTGACTCATACTCCTTGGCCTCGTTATCTACTGCCATCATGGAACTGTTTCCTGCTTCTGGTTCCTCTTCTGATTCACTAGAGGAGTCTCCCCGTGCAGCAAGAACTTGCTTCACAACATTGTCAGCTGCACTTTTTCGGCTGAATCGTTTGTCAAGAACCTGGTTCCTATTTGCAGTTTTGTCAGAATTGTGCTTGTAAGGCTCTTGCTTCAGAAGTGGACAGTCCTTGATAAAGTGTCTTGGCTTTCCACACTTGTGACATAGATCATAGTTTCTAGGCTTACTCGAACTGCCTCTTCTTGGTATGCCACCATTCCTTTGAATCATCTTTTGGAATCTTTGAGTGAGATACTCCATGTCGGATTCATCACCACTTGAATCCTTTTTAGAAGCCTTGAGAACCAGGTTCTTCTCCTTCTTGGGTTCTCTTCTTTCGATATCCTTCTTTCTTTTCATCTCATAAGTTTTGAGATTTCCAATAAGCTCGTCAATAGCCAGCTTCTGCAAGTCTTTGGCTACAGTGATAGCATTAATCTTGCTCTCCCAGGAACCTGGTAGAACAATAAGTATCTTCCGAACTAGCTTGTTGGTTGGAATGATTTCACCAAGTGAATGAAGCTCATTGATTATGGAGGCGAAGCGGGTATGCATCTCTTGAATGGACTCATCCTCTTTCATTTTAAAGAGTTCATACTCAGTTGTCAGCATATCTATTTTGGATTGCTTTACCTGAGTAGTCCCTTTATGAGCCGTTTGAAGAGCTTCCCAGGTTTCTGATCACGCTCAACTATGTCTTATAGAAAGACTAAACGGGCGCTGCAAATATAATCT
>MDKI01242614.1:0-42626 GCA_005239505.1 Nicotiana paniculata | reverse complement strand
CGATTTGGGATATTTAAAAATAAACGGTGTCCCGGAACACTGTAAAAAATCCGGGTGGCGACTTTAAAAACTAATAAATAAATCCCAAAATCGAATAATGTCACTTTAATTGGAAAAACTCTCATACCCCCTTGGGGTGTATAAAAAGGGAGGTGTGACAGCGGGACTGCGATATATACTTCTCCAGGAATAGAATGGAGAACTGACGCCAGGTAAGGAGTGTTGCATCAGCAGGTCTACACCTCTCATAGGCCTCCCACCAAGCGAGTGCAGCTCCTGCGAACTGGAAGGTAGTAAACGGGACCCCACTAGCCTCCAGTATCCCTGTTGTGTGAAGGATCCTCTGACACTTGTCCAAAAAGCCCTGGGCGTCCTCGCCCTCAGTACCACTAAAAATCGGAGGTTGGAGTCTACTAAATCTCTCTAACCTGCGTTGTTCGTCATCTGCCAAAGCTGGGACCACAAAATCCCAGGCTGGGGCAACAGGCTGGACTGGAACTGTCCCCGGTGTCTGAAGCCCCTAAGTAACCTGCTCGGTTGTCCGGGCAGCTGGAGTCTGAGTGTCTCCCCCGGCCTAATAAGTAGCAACAGTAGTACACATGGCGACTGCCTGTGCAAGATTGGGCACACGATCAGAATCTAAGCAAGGGTCTCTTGAAGATCAGGAATCACAATAGGCATTGTTGGTGCCTGAGCCTCTCCCGCTGAGATCTCAACTGCGAGGACCTGATCCTGAGCATTGGGAAGGTCCACAGGTACTGCCCCGGCTGCTGAGCAAGCTGCACCCCTCCCTCTGCCACGGCCTCGACCTCTAGCTTGTCCTGCTGGTGTCTGATCACCCCGTTCGGTAGCACGAGTCCTCACCATCTGTGAGAGAATGAAAACAACAGAAGTTTAGTTCCAGAATTCAACAGAGTCATACGACAGAATTCAATAATGTGGGATTTATCCTAAGGGTTATGTATCCTCTCGAAGATGAGTACAGACATCTCTGTACCGATTCGCAAGACTCTACTAAACCTGCTCATGACTGGTGAGACCTATTTAACCTAGAGCTCTTATACCAACTTGTCACGAACCAATTTCGGAGTCGTGATGGCGCCTGTCGTGGAAGCAGGCAAGCCACACTTTTTATCTAAGCTAAATTTAATTTCCAGTAAAAATACGATTTTTAAACGAATTTATTGACAATACTAAGAGTCTGAAGTTTAAAAATAATATTTGAAACAAAATTAAAATTTTCAACCCCGGATCCGGTGTCACTCAGTCATGAGCTGCTATATAAAAAATAAAGAATGAAGAAATAGACAACATAGTCTCAAAATAAGTGCAACATTGGAATGAGGAAGAGAAGACGAGGTCGTGATCGCCAGCTGCTACCTCGACAACTCCAAGGAAAACTCTGACAGTTGCTCAATATCCACTACCGGGTCCCGGTGTACCTGGATCTGCACACAAGGTGCAGGGGTTAACGTGAGTATACCAACTCAGAAGTAACGAACCCACACTATGGGCTGAGAAGTAGTGACAGACAAAACCTCAAAATTTTACAATAAACAATATACAGAATTTACACAGCTAACAGTTTATCACGATGAGTAAATATGCAAGTATTCTAGTATACTCTACATGCCATCATAAAATATATGTATGAAACCAGTGTGGATATGCACATAGTGCTCACAACTCTCACACAACAGTCCACTCAGTACCGTATATGGCTCTCAGGCCCAGGGAAAAGTCCATCCCTAAATGTACATAATCATTGGTGACCGTAGTCACTCCGTACTGAGGAAAAAGGTTAATCAAGCCCCACGGAGAAAGTCCATCTCCGGATTACAACACTCGGACAAGATCCATGTCTAGGGACGATCCATCCCTCACATAATATCCACTTCAGACACAATCCATGCCTGACCTAGTGGCCCAAGCGCCATATCAAGTCAACGAAGGCATGATTTAATATCGATCGGTGTGTAGTCTGATCTCATAAATGTCTCAATAACAGGCTCTCATCCTCACTCAGTCATTACTCTTCCGTCTCAAGCACATGGATCACAGATGCATCCATCAGCCCGAAACAATGATAAGTATGCATATAATTAACAATACTGAGACTGAGATATGAAGTGGTATGCTATAACAGGACTGAGTATATGAAATAAAATAATCACAAAATGAGACAGTAATATACGACCACTCGGGTCTCAGCATTTTCGACGTGAAGCCTAGAATTTATACTTAACATGATTTCTAACAGGATCACAATTACCACATTAACAGAAGCACAGATATCATCAAGGAATAATCACTAAGCGGTGCCATGGGGTAAGCCAGGACACAAATACTCGGTGCACCCCCGCAAGCCCGTCACTTGGCATGCGCGTCACCTCAAAAATAGTTATAAATCATTTAGCTCGGGTTTTCGAACCCTCATAACCAAGTTTGGAAACGTTACTTACCTCAAAACCGGCTAAAATACTATTCTGCAGTGCCTTTGACTCTAAATTCAGCCTCTGAGTGCTCCAAATCTACCAAGTTAAGATTTTTATCGTCAAATTATGCTTAAGGAATGAATTCCAATTGAAAAGTACCAAATTAAGCTCAAAACCCGAAATTAGCCAAAATCCGACCCCGGTCCCACATCTCGGAACTCGACAAATTTTATACCAAAATGTTCTTCATCATCTCGCGAGTCCGTACATATAAAGAACGCTAAAATCGAAGTTCGTTTGACCCCTCAAATCGACCCCTAAAGGTCTCATAATCTCAAGCCCTAACCCCATCTTTTCTATTGATTTTCATGAATTAAACACTGAGATTATGTTCTTTAATCACCTATAATCAAGTTTTAAGGTCCAAAATAGTTACCTCAATGAAGAACACTGATTTTCCCTCTTCAAAATCGCCTCAAAGCTCTTTTCCCGTTCAAAAATGGTGTTAAAATAGGTTATGGGCGCAGAGGGTTTAATTTAATACTGCCCAGATTTTTAATAAAATGGCATATGCGTTCGCACGCTATCAGGCACGTTCGCACAGTGTCCTTCCCACTCCCTCACGCGATCACAGCACTGTGCACGCAATCGCACAGTGCATCAGTCACCCTTTCCCCCACGCGCCAAGACCCATTTGCGGTAGCACACACTCACCCGCGATCGCACTTCCTCCTCCCTCTCTACTCTGTGATCGCACCACTTCACCTGTGATCGCACAGAACAAATTTCGGGGCCTCACCAATAGACCTATACGATCGCATATGACACCCCGCGATCGCATAGAGGAATTTACACCCTGCAACACACCAGCAAAAACAGCAGATTTTTCAAGTCCGGAAGTGTCCGTTAATCACCCAAAATCAATTCTGAGCTCCTCGGGATCCCAAAACCAAATATACCAACACATCACATATGATCATTAAAACTTAGTTCCACCCTCGGAACACCAAAACTAACATCAAAACACAAAAATTACATCGGATTCAAGCCTAACAACTTTGAAAATTTTAAAATCCACCAACGATGCCGAAACTATCCAAAACTACGCCGATTGACCTGAAATTTTGCAGACATACCCAAAATGACATTATGAACCTGTTCCAACTTCCAGAATTCCATTCCGACCCCGATAGCCTATTTTCCACTGCCGACCGAAAATCACCAAAAACTAACTTTCGCCAATTCAAGCCTAATTCTACACCAGACATCACAAAAATATTTTGAACACACTCCTAAGCCCTAAATAACCTAACGAAGCTATCCGAGCGATAAAATTCACATTCTGAGGTCGTTTTCCAACTTTTCCAAGTCTAAGGCTATTTTAAGGACTAAGTGGCTAAACTCTTACTACAGCTATTTCGATTTCAAGCCTACCAACTCTAACACATCAATAATAGTATAACCAACCTATGACAAGGCAATAACAACAATAATAATACAAATTCTACGGGACGACCGACCGGGTCGTTACATCAAACTCACATCTCGCAAAACTTTTGCATTGAATGACGTGTTGCATGTTCCTAGTATCCGAACCAATTTGGTGTCTTTGGGATTATTAGGAAAAGTGGGGGTGAAGGTTTCTTTTGAATCTGATAAGGTCGTTTTGACCAAGAATAATAATTTTGTTGGCAAGGGTTATTATAATTATGGATTGTTTGTACTCAATGTTGTGAATGAAAATGCTAGTACTTCTGCGTACTTGATTAATTCTTTTAATTTATGGCATGCTAGATTAGGACATGTTAGTTTATCTTGCATTAAGAAAATGCATTCCTGAGCTCTTATTTCAAATATTAGTTATTCTAATATTGACAAGTGTGAAATTTGTGTCGAAGCTAAACAAACTAAGAATAATGTGCTTCAGTATTTAGAGAATCTGAATTATTAAGTTTTATTCATATTGATTTAAGAGACTTGAAACAAACTATGACTAGAGGAGGACAAAAAATATTATGTGACTTTTATAGACAATTTTTCTAGATATACAAAAGTTTATTTGTTGAGAAATAAAGATGAAGCTTTTGATAAGTTTTTAATTTATAAATCTGAAGTAGAAAATCAATTAGATAAGAAAATCAAAAGAATTAGATCCGATAAAGGCGGTGAATTTATTTTGTTGAATGATTATTATGAGAAATAAGGCATAATTCACGAGATAACTCCGTCATATTCTCCACAATCAAATAGTGTAGCGGAAAGAAAAAATAGGACCTTAAAGAAAATGATGAATAACATGCTTGTTAGTTCTGGTGCCTCGAATAATCTTTGGGGTGAAGCCATTTTATCTGCTTGCCATTTATAAAATAGAATTCCATATAAGAAATCGGGTAAAACTCCTTATGAGTTGTGGAAGGGCTATCCACCTAATTTCAAATATTTGAAAGTGTGGGGGTGCCTTGCTAAAGTTATGTTGCCCGATCCTAAGAAAAGAAAAATAGGATCTAAAACATCTGATTGTATGTTTATTGGTATGCTGAAAGCAGTGCAACATATAGATTTTTAGTCGTCAAAAGTAATGTACTTGAAAATAATATTATTGTTGAAACAAAAAATGCAGAACTTTTTGAAAATATTTTTCCTTTAAAATTTGAGAAAATTTCTGATGCTCCTATTATTCCAAGTTATAATATTTCACATGTTCCAATTATTCAAAATGATTTTGAAAGTGGGAATTTAAGAAGAAGCAAAAGACCATGGAAAGAAAAATCTTTTGGAAATGATTTTTATACTTATCTTGTGGATAATGATCCTTTAACATATTCTGAAGCTATTTCTTCGTTTGATGCCTCGTTTTGGAAAGAAGCTATTGATGTAGAATTAAATTCAGTTTTACAAAATAAAACTTGGATTTTAGTTGATTTACCTTCGGGAGCTAAACGAATTGGTTGTAAATGGATTTTTAAGAAGAAACTCAATCTGGATGGTTCCATTGATAAATACAAAGCTAGATTTGTTGCAAAAGATTTTTTCCAAAAGCAAAATGTTGATTATTTTGATACTTACGCTCCTGTAACTAGAATTTCCTCAATTCGTGTTTTACTTGCCTTGGCTTCTATTTATAAACTTTTTATTCACCAAATGGATGTTAAAACTGCATTCTTAAAAGGTGATTTGGAAGAGAAAATTTACATGGAGCAACCTGAGGGTCTAAAGCAAGCACCTAAACAGTGGCATGAAACTTTTGATCAAGTATTGATTAGTGATGGTTTTTTATCAATTGAAGTAGATAAATGTGTTTATACAAAATGTGTAGATGGTACATGTGTTATTATTTGCCTTTATGTGGATGACATACTTATTTTTAGTTCTAGCCTTGATTTGGTACATAAAATCAATTTTTTCTTGTCTTCTAATTTGGAAATGAAAGACATGGGAGAAGCTAGTGTTATTTTAGGCATGAAAACTATAAGAGATAGCAATAGTTTGATGTTGACTCAAGAACATTATGTTGAAAGAATTCTTCAAAAATTTGATAATTTTGATGTGGTACCTGTAAGCACTCCTTATGATGCTAGTTGTGAGCCTAATGCATTTGATGAATTTTACTAGACCTGATATTGCATGTGTTATGTGTAGATTGAGTAGATATACTCAAAACCCGAGTCATGATCATTGGAATGCATTAGTAAGAATAATGAAATATTTGAGAGGTACCATGAACTATGGTATTAAATATAGTGGATTTTCCACTGTACTAGAAGGATACAGTGATGCTAAATGGATCTCTGATTTAGATGAGACAAAATCCACTAGTGGTTATGTGTTCACCCTCGGTGGGGGTGCTGTGGCATGGAAATGAGCTAAACAGACAATAATAGCTAGATCTACCATGGAATCTGAGTTTGTGGTACTGGAATTGGCTGGCAATGAGGCCGAGTAGTTAAAGAACCTTTTGGCAAGTATTCCACTATGAATAAAACTGACACATTCTGTGTCGATGCATTGTGATTGCCAAGCTGCAATAGCCATTTCTAAAAATAAATCTTTTAATGGGAAAAGTAGATATATCCGTTTGAGATATAATATGATAAAGTCAGAAGTAAATTTGGCCGATCCTCTAACTAAACGTTTGGGAAGAAAATTAATATCTGAAACATCGAGGGGTATGAGACTACTGCCAATTTGAGTTATATCAACAATTATGGTAACCCAACCTATGTGATTGGAGATCTCATGAAGTAGGTTCATATGGACAATAACAAGTCATTAGTTGATCAAATGTGCACTATTAAATTATATCCCTTCATATGGTGTGTGTATATAGTGCAAGACTGCAAGGAATAGGAGGCTGAGTTATTAAACTCTTAATCTAATAATCCATAGCCTTTAAAAGGTGGTGTATTGTGCTGTGGAATACACTTGATAGATGGACCTATATGAGCGTGGAGTGGGGCCGTTCCTATGAAATTTATGGCAAAAAATTTATAGAGCACTCATAAAAACCAGGCGCGCGCATGGCCTATTAGCGCAAAATCGCGACAAACAACAAAGTGTGTGCAGGTATAATGTGATAGATAAGACACTAAACTTACAAAAAAATTCTTGGTTCATAGAAGTTCTAAACTTCACCAATTGTTCTGTAAATTTAATCTTATTTTATCTAGGTCTGTTTCATAGTCCAAGAGACACCAGATTCGACGCATTATGCTCATTTATGAAACCCAGCAAAATATTTTATTATTTTATTTAATATTCTTTTTGAGATATGTGGGGGATTGATAAAAAAAATAATATTTTTAATATCTCAAAAGAAACATTCAAATTAATGTCAATGTTCATTCCTTGATATAATATTTATTGCTCTTTATTATACAAATTACTCTCATTATTTGTAACAAACTCTTATTATTTGTAACCGATTGTACAATATAATTTTGAAATAATAAAACTGATTTTAATGGTTTTACGTTTTGTTGTTAAAACCTTAATGGCTTTTTGGTCGTTATTTAGTCAATAGTAAACTGATTATTTAGTCTTTGTATTGATGTTTCAAAACATTTTAATTCTCTAATGAAAACGTTTCTAATAGTCATTCCATTTTGAAAAAGGCATTATGGCTTGGACGTTATCTAAAAGACAGTCCATTTGTTTTTGGATTATATATATTTCTGTGTTTTAATCTTCTAAAGAAAGTGAACAAAGTTAAAACTTTTCTTTCCTTTTTTTTTGTGCATGGTTTTCTTCTCATAAATCTTTGTTGTTTCTGCTCCTAGTTAAACTAGAAGAGCTTGTTGATTAACGATCCAACCGGTCGTTTTGAGCATTTATATTTCGCTCGGTAGTTTGAGGGCTCCAGCAGCTCCGTATGATGTATTAGGACGTGTGTGCAAAACTTGAGGTCATTCGGACGTGGTTTGATAGGTTTCGGCGTCGTTGGCGAATTTTGGAAGTTTAGAACTTTTTAGGCTTGAATTCGATGTTGATTTGGTGTTTTGGAGTTTTTTTGGGTGTTCCAGAAGTTCGCTTAAGTGCGGGTAGTGATATATGACTTGTTTGAATTATTGGTTGAGGTCCCGAGGGCCTCGGGTGAGTTTCGAATAGGTTTGGGTTGTATTGCGCTCGTTTTTCTTATGTTTCGATGTCGTTTCTTCAAGCATAAATGATATCATATTGAATGAATGAGCTCCGATTTCATTTTTGATTGAAGCATTAGATCTGTATCGTAATTTCAAACCCGTATCAAAAAGAATCGTCGAATTTGGACACTGTATGAGAATTTTAGGGTTATTTTACTAAGAATTAGGTTGCTAGATTTTTCAGATTAATTACAAAATTGACACTGACTGCATGTTTAAAATCTGCACTATTTGCAAATATTGAAACCAACAAATATCTCATTCATTATAAGGTCAAATTGAGTGATTCAAAAGCCTAGCTTGACTAAAATTTCACAAGGAATCCATTGGAGGCATAGAAAGTGAGTTTCGGGATCGTTTAGAACGAGAAACGAGACAGAATAGCTGGCAGAAAAATATATAAAATAAGGGTTTATTTATTCGGTCATAATTTGAGTTGGGGAGCTTGGATTTGGACGATTTTCACCATATGGATTGGGGTAAGTGTTCTCTACTAGGTTTTGGTTATATTTCATAAATCTATCTTTGTTTTTGGGATGTGATTGATAATTTCAAAGTGAGATTGAGGGAGTTAAGGTTTAAGTTTTGGAGAGTTTTAGGTGATAATTTGAGGGACCAAGCGGAGTCTGAATTTTATGAATTTTATATGGTTAGACTCGGGAGAGAACGAGGTTTATGATTCTGCCATTTTTGACTAATTTTGAGATGTGGGCCCGGGGTCGGGTTTTGGTCAATGTCGGATTTTTGGCATATTTATGTAGTTTTTATTGTTGAATACGATTCTTCAGCCTATGTTGATAGTAGTATTCTGATTTTGGTTAGATTTGGAGATTTTGGAGATCGAGTCCAGAGAAGAAGGCATCCCGGAGTAGGATTTTACGTTGTTAAGGTAAGTAACAGTTTTAACTCTGGCTTTGAGGGTATAAACCCGGAGAATTTGATATCGTTTGAGTGTTTGGAGGTGATACCCATGCTAGGTGACGGGTGTATGGGTGTATACCTCGAGGGATTGAGACTTGGTCCGTCCCGTGAGGCTTGAGGCCCAATATCCATTATCTGTGTTACGTAATTACTTGTTGTTGAACTTGTTTGCCTTCATGTTAGGGATCATGTTTAGGATTTAATCATGTTCACATTATTTGTACTCAGTCATAGAAATTATTACACATGTGTACCTCAGTCTCTATTATTTGCTAATATGTTGTGATACTTGATTTGGGATGTGTCCCCTTATTTGTTGATGATGCTAAGGGTAGTGAGGTACATTATTGAGTGAGATATGGTG
This sequence comes from Nicotiana paniculata, assembly GCA_005239505.1. Taxonomy (NCBI): domain Eukaryota; kingdom Viridiplantae; phylum Streptophyta; class Magnoliopsida; order Solanales; family Solanaceae; genus Nicotiana; species Nicotiana paniculata. The sequence continues at coordinate 33,267 of MDKI01242614.1, read as the reverse complement.
GCCTGATTGTGAGGATATTAATACCATAGCGCGTGAGTTGTCCGCGTAGCACGTGAGTTGACCGTGCTGGTCCAGGTATTGACACCATAGCGCATGAGTTGTCCGCGTAGCACGTGAGTTGACCGTGCGGATCCAGGTATTGATATGTTGGCATGTGATTTGTCTGTGCTTAGCGCTTGGGCTTTGGGAGCCCCTCCGGAGTCTGTACACACCCCAGTGAGCGTAGAGTGTTGAGTGTTGAGTGTTGAGTGCTGAGTGCGAGTGTTGATTGATGGAGTGACATTGTTGTGAGGTTGCATTTACTTCTTTTGTTACTGCATTTATCTGTTAAATTTCTTTGTGGCATTTATCGAGTTATGGAATACCTGTTTATTTTTAAATTTTAAAAATAAACAATTGGACTGCTTTACTTAGCTCGTCACTACTGCTCAGTTCCTTAGTTATTTCTGTTACTGCTGAGTCGGTTGTACTCATACTACACCCTGCACTTTATGTGCAGATCTAGGTGAGTTAGAGTGCGGAGATCGTTGAGTTCAGGCCGGCTATTTGTGGAGACTGCAAGATAGCTGCCAGCGTCCGCAGGACCTTGTTACTCATTTTATCATTTATTCTTTTAGACAGTACTATATCTTAGTTCATAGTTTTAGACGCTCGTGATTTGGTGACACCCTGATTGTTTGGGGATCGTTTTCGTATTTTATATTATTTATATTTAGAGTTAGTTTAGTTTATCAGGAATTAAATTATTGAAAATATTTTTATTAAATTCTTATAATCGATTTAATAGTAATATATTGGGAAATAGACTTGCTTTGTAACACGATAGGCGCCATCACGACCATGGTTAGATTTTAGGTCGTGACAAGTTGGTATCAAATCCTAGGTTACATAGGCCTCACGATTCATGAGCGAGTTTAGTAGAGTCTTGCGGATCGGTACAGAGATATATGTACTTATCTTCGAGAGGCTGCAGAACCTTTAGGAAAAAAATTTCATTCTTGAATTTTTATCGTGCAGTATTGATTCGGCTTGAAGTGTAACTCTTTGAATTCCTTCCACGCATTCGTAGGCGCACATGAGCGCTCGGTATCAGTTGTGCATCGACGGATTGTGATTCCCTGGATGAGGTGCGAGGAATGATTTCTATGTGTTGATGTTGGGCCAGTCTGGAGGACTTGAGGCCGGGTTTCGACTGCAGCTTGAGCACTAAGGTGTTGATTATGTTGCGCCTGCTTGTGGACTTATATGGCCGGTAGTGTCCCTATTAGTGGAAATGGTGGATGGATGGATACGTGATGAGTATGATGTGACTGCGAGATGAGTTCATATGATTTGAATGTGACGATAACGATTTGCTTAAGGTGTTAGAACGAGGCTCTATTTGATAAGAGGTTTATTACCATCTTTTGGTTGTGTTGGGCTAATGTTGCGATTTCAGGTATGTTTTGTTTTCAGACTCGTTCGAGGACGAACGTATATTTAAGTGAGGGAGAATGTAACGACCCGACTATTCGTTTTAAGCATTTGCATCTAGCTCAGTAGTTTGGGGCCTCCAGTAGCTCCATATTATATATTAGGACGTGTGTACAAAATTTGAGGTCATTTAAACGTGGTTTGATAGGTTTCAGCGTCGTTGGCGAATTTTGAAAGTTTAGAAGTTCTTAGGCTTGAATTCGATGTTGATTTGGTGTTTTGGGTGTTCCAGAGGCTCGACTAAGTTCGGGTATTGATATATGACTTGTTTGAATTATTGGTTGAGGTCCCAAGGGCCGAGGGTGAGTTTCGAATAGGTTTGGATTGTGTTGCGCTCGTTTTTATTATGTTTCGACGTCGTTTCTTCAAGCATAAATTATATCATATTGAACAAATGAGGTCTGATTTCTTTTTTGATTGAAGCATTAGATCCATATCGTAATTACGGACCCGTAGCAAAAAAAATCATCGAATTTGGACATCGTATGAGGATTTTAGGGTTTTTTTTACAAAAGAATTAGGTTGCCAGATTTTTTCAGATTAATTATAAAATTGCCACTGACGGCGTATTTAAAATCTGCACTATTTGCAAATATTGAAACCAACATATCTCCTTCGTTATAAGGTCAAATTGAGTGATTCAAAAGCCTAGCTTGACTAAAATTTCACAAGGAATCCATTGGAGACATAAAAAGTGAGTTTCTGGATCATTTGGAATGAGAAACGAGGTAGAATAGCTGGCAGAATAATATATAAAACAATGGTTTGTTCATTCTGTCATAATTTGAGTTGGGGAGCTCGGAATTGGGCAATTTTGGAGGCGATTTTTACCATATGGATTGGGGTAAGTGTTCTCTACTTGGTTTTGGTTATATTCCATAAATCCATCTTTGTTTTTGGGATTTGATTAATGATTTCTAAGTGAGATTGAAGAAGTTAGGGTTTAAGTTTTGGAGAGTTTTAGGTGATGATTTGAGGGACCAAACGGAGTCCGATTTTTATGAATTTTATATGGTTAGACTCGAGAGAAAACGAGGTTTATGATTCTGCCATTTTTGACTTATTTCGAGAAGTGGGACCGGGGGCCGGGTTTTGGCCAATTTCGGATTTTTGGCATATTTATGTAGTTTTTATTGTGGAATTCGTTCTTTAGCCTATGTTGATAGTAGTATTCTGATTTTGGTTAGATTTGGATCTTTTGGAGATCGAGTCGAGAGAAGAGGGCATCCCGGAGTAGGATTTTACGTTGTTAAGGTAAGTAACAGTTTTAACTATGACTTTAAGGGTATAAACCCGGAGAATTTGATATCGTGTGACTGTTTGGAGGTGATATCCACGCTAGGTGACGGGCGTGTGGGTATATACCTCGAGGGATTGAGACTTGGTCCGTCCCGTGAGGCTTGAGGCCCAATAGCCATTATTTGTATTACGTAGTTACTTGTTGTTGAACTTGTTTGCCTTCATGTTAGAGATCATGTTTAGGCTTTATTTATGCTCACATTATTTGTACTCAGTCAAAAAAATTATTGTACATGTGTACCTCAGTTTCTATTATTTGCCAATATGTTGTGATACTTGATTTGGGTTGTGTCCCCTTATTTGTTGATGATGGTAAGGGTAGTGAGGTACATGATTGGGTGAGATATGATGGCCTAATTGTGAGGATATTAATACCATAGCGCGTGAGTTGTCCATATAACACGTGAGTTGACCGTGCGGGTCCAGGTATTGACACCATAGGCGTGAGTTGTCCGCGTAGCACGTGAGTTGACCGTGCGGATCCAAGTATTGATATGATGGCACATGATTTGTCCGTGCTTAGCGCTTGGGCTTTGGGAGCCCCTCCGGAGTCTGTACACACCCCCAGTGAGCGCAAAGTGATGAGTGTTGAGTGATGGAGTGACGTTGTTGTGCGGTTGCATTTACTTTTGTTGTTGCTGCATTTATTTGTTAAATTTCTTTGTGGCATTTACCGAGTTATGGAATACCTGTTTATTTCTGTATATTTTTAAATTTTGAAAATAAATAATTGGACTGTTTTACTTAGCTCGTCACTACTACTCAGTTCCTTAGTTATTTCTGTTACTGCTGAGTCGGTTGTACTCATACTACACCCTACACCTTATGTGCAGATCCAGATGAGTTAGAGCCTGGGGATCGTTGAGTTCAGGCCGGTTATTTTTGGAGACTGCAAGGTAGCTGTCAGCGTCCGCAGGAGCTTGTTACTCCTTTTATCATTTATTCTTTTAGACAGTACTATATCGTAGTTCATAGTTTTAGACGCTCGTGACTTGGTGACACCCTGATTGTTTGGGGCTCGTTTCCGTATTTTATCTTATTTATAGTTAGAGTTGGTTTAGTTTATCAGGAATTAAATTATTGAAAATATTTTTATTAAATTCTTATAATTGATTTAGTAGTAATATATCGGCAAATAGGTTTGCCTTGTAACACGATAGGCGCCATCACGACCATGGTTAGATTTTGGGTCGTGACAGTTGAATCCTGGGGGATACACCTAATAATATTCATCACGGTGTGGCGAAATATCCTTAAGGACAGTGAACTTGACACGCCTCAAGCTAAACTTTTATTATCCATAATCATCCAAATTTTCCAACAGTAATTTTGAGTACTTAAATTAAGAATATCACCGTCTATGACTCTATGCACTAGTTAGTATTCAAATCGAATAAACCGAAGTTTCTGAACCGAATAAACCGAAATCGAAAGGAGAAAAACCGAATCATACCAAATTTAATTAGGTACGATATTGGTATAGCATTTTACGAAATCGAATACCAAAAATACCGAACTAAAATATCTAAATATTGTACCGACCGGCGAACATCCTTAGTGAAAAAGCATCAGAAACTAAAAACCTTTTTTATTTGTTTTTTAATGCATAATAAAATTTGCAACAATCATTTTGGAAATTTGTAGTTATTTTAACTGAGTCGGATTTTTATATGTTCAGAAATCAACGTTATTTTCCCTTCTCATAGTTCGAGTTTGTTGGTGAACTCCAAAAAAAGGAAAAATGAACAGAACACACATGAAAAGGGAAAGTTGGTAATTCATCCCTATCATTCTTTTTTTTCATTTTTCTTTTTTCTTTTAGGGTCCTAGTACTAGATCAAGGTTGATTGGAGTGTTTTTAACCCCCGTTGGCCATAGATTTTGGTTATTGTTTTTTTAATATTACATTAAAAGCACGAAAGTTCTTAACAAAATATCGTTAACCTTTTTTACCCTTTTAAAATATATTCATACTGAACAAATTTGTAATTTAAGATTGTTCCTTAATACTTAGGACTTTGAAATCAATATGAAATCCTAAATTTTAGGAAGTCAAAATCAATTAAAATTCTACCTTATATAATCACTTTCTTATTCCAATAAAATACTTATAGTGAATTAAATGACTATAATTTAAAACTGACTTTTTCTTTTCCGTTTCGAAATTGATCATTATAAAAAATTTATTTTCCTAAAACTCTTAAATAACATGTTAATTGCTATGAGAAATACTTCATTTCATTCTCATGGGCACTTCTTATTTTATTAATCTAATATTGATCTACATTTATATATTGACGGGAATCAAAAATTACAAACATAAATCACAAGCTAAGATCCATATATATATAACTTATCACATTTTATTCGTTCAAATTTTTAATTGAGGATAATTTAACAAGAAAGTTGAGACCTTATACCAGCAGAATACATCAAATTTCATTTTGACTAATTTTTAGTTTAAAACTTTTATATTAGATGCAATATCTCTTTTGCTATAAATAATTATAAGCAAAATAAGTATACACATAAAAGTTTAGAGGATATGTCTTCTTGCTGAAAATAAAAAATGCATGACAACTTATATAATTAAAGCAATATAATTATAGAACTGGAATAATATTTATGTTAAATATATTGAATGATGCTTGAGGAATTCTAGGAGAAAGAGTTTCTTCTTTTTAAGTTAGCTATATATGATCGACATTTATCAATTTAATAATTTTAAACTTTTATTTTTGTAACTCAAACACAACTTTTATTAAAATATTTATGGGTTTTTTGTTAAAAATAATAATAATTTATTGAGGCAAGGTACACGTGCGTTACCTTAAGACTAGTTATTTTGTAAAGTTATACCAAATTACGAACAATAAAAGATGGCGATGCCATCTTTTATATAGTGTATAATAAATCATAAGATAAATTTAGAAAGAACAAATAAAATAATAAATATAAATTAGAAAAAAGTAAAAAAAGAAAAGTGATAAACGGCAAAATAATACAATACATCGTGCTAATAATGAATGTGAAGACAGGCTAGAATTTGAAGCAAAACAGACGGAGATCCAGTCTAGCATTTGCATTTCTAGATATCCATTATCAAAGTGGGAGATATTTTTTTTCTTTAAATTTCGGTGCTTGTTACATCGAATCAGTGAAAATTAGGGTTGTCTAAGGGTACGGTAATACGGGTATCTGTACCAGACCATACCGCTCCGGTGGGTGGATAGGGATTTGGGGTGAAGGGTAAGGGTAGGGTACCCGATTTAGTATTCTTAGTACCGGTACCGTAAGTACCCTTAAGTACGGTACCGTACTGGTACCAGACCGATACCTAACAGTTTTTTTAAAATTTAAAATCTGGCCATTTTTTTACCGTTAGCCAACGACAATGGCCAAAAACGGCTATTTTTGCCTCCCCAGGCCCCCACATCCCCCTACTCCGTAATTTATGTTTTTAACCCTTAAGTTTGTCCAAATACATTTTGACCCTATTTTAAAACTACAAATACCTCATTTCATTCTTTCAATTTTCATTCCAAAAATCTCATATCTCTTTAATTCTCTATCTCTAATTGCAATTAATGTCGGCGTTTGATACATTCGTTCCAACTCATATTAATTTTTGCATTTATTTTTGTCATACTTGTGTTGCTATTTGTTGTAATTTTAATCATCTATTATTAAAATTGGCTCCTAAACTGGTAAAAGAATTGTGTAATAGATCTACTAAGGGTAATGTTAGGGGGTCCTCGTTTTGAAATAAATCTTAACCAGTCCACGTTTAGGAGTTTGTTTGCCCGTAAAACGGTACAGTTAAATTTATACGTGATTTTTAGATAAGTAAACTAATTTGATCCAGAAATAATAAAACAATTGAAGAATAATATGATACTTAGCCTCAAAATGCAGATAAAATAGCAGAAATAACAATTCTGAGAATAAGATTTCCGGACACAACAATGATAAGATCAAAAGCAAGAAAGTAAAAGATATTAAGCTTTGTATAGAGTGTAGTATAAGTTTGCCAAAAAGTTTGTGTTTCTTACAATGATAATTGGGCTCACTATTTATAGCTATGTTAAGGGAAGTAGGTCATAGGATCGTGTGCTCCTTTAATGTCACTTATGAGGGCTATTGATGAAGATGTAACAATGAACATAAATGCCAAATTTTCTGTAACGGGTTGTCATCCTTAATGCTGCAGAATATTCCTTATTAAATGCTACCGGGCTCAAAGCATTTAATATATCTTTATGAGTGTTACCCTTTTCGGGTGACAAGCGAAATAGCTGTGTTCGTCCATCCCCATCTTGGGTTTCAAGTGTCCTTCCGTTGGATGACCACGTGTCATTACATATTTTATCCTATAGAGATAGTCCCCCTACTTTCCGGTGACATTACTTTTTGTGTCACCGTGAAGTTGGTAGAAACACTCTTTTGGTGGGAATTACTATAACTCCCTTTGCAGTCCTCTAATGGTTGATTAGACGCACGTCTCTCTGTATTTAATGCCCCAAACACGCGTCATCCCACGATTCAGCATAACTTTTGCCGGTTATCGAGGTAATCATGTTCATGAATTTAGCCGCCAAAATTTTACTTATGCGCATCATCATTTTCCTTATGCACTTCATAATTTCTCGAACTTCTAACTTGCATCTTTGTTTTTCATCTTTTTCTCTAATTCTCTTCGTTCCAGTACCTTTTTCTTCCTCTATTCAAATGGGTTCCTCTTCAAAGCATGTTGGTTCTTCAAAGGGCAAGAACAAAGTTGAAGATTTTGCTCCTCTAACTGTAAGTTCCATCATCCCAAGAAGTCTTAACACCACAAACGACTTCGAGGAAAAATTCCTTACTGCTAACCCTCGTTCATGGGCTGTCAGTAGGTATCTTTCTTCTATTCGTCCTTCCAGTATTCCTACTATGAAGGAATATTGTTGCTCCTGACCTATCGGAGAAAGTAGAAGGTTTTACATATTTTTACACGTATCCCTTTACTTTGGGTGCGTTTTCTTTGAGCAGAGAACTAGATTTCGTGATTGCCGAGTTTTACCTCCGCACCAAATATGTTTGGCACATGTGAGTCCTTCTGTGTGGAGGACGATTGCCTGCCTTCGGAGCCTTTGCCAGGAGACTGGAGAAGAACTAACCTTAGATCATATGATGAATCTTTATTGTCCCGAGATTTTCCATAAGGGAATGATAAGCCTCTGCAAGCGCGGCCACCATGCTCTGTTGACCAGTATGGATGATGATAACGACAGTGGATGGACGGAACGGTTCGTTGCAGTTTCCACAATATAATCATTCCGGCAACGACTTCATCCTTTCTGGCTACATGGAATCGCACTCATAAGAACTCTTCAATTTATACTTCTCTTTACTAAATATTCATTTGTGACTATATTGACTCTTCATCTCGCCGTGTGTTTCAGCAACTCTATGGGTCCCACCAGCGGTGGAGGGCTTGGACAGGTGGGTCCAAAAGATCTTGGATGTTACGATGCCTGAAACTCGTTTGTGGAAAGTACTGTCCCTTAAATACGTGTGGAAGGCCAAAAATCATGGTAATATGAACTTACATTGCTTTTGTTTTTTAACGTAAAGAACTTGGTTGAACCCTTCTAACTTGTTCATGAAATTAAGCCTACCCGGTTATTGTCCCAATGAGGACGTCTTGGCTGATCCTGTTGATGCAGCTACTCTTCTTCAGGAGGCACTTACTCGAACATGTATCTCCAGGCCTGCTTCGGCCGCACATATTTCACCACGGGGTCCTTGGCCAGAGAACAAGCAACCAAAAATAAAGTGTTCTTCCTCGACAAGGAAGAGAATAAAAGGGCGAAGACTATTGCCCCTGAGTCATCTTCGGAAGTCGTGATCACTAGTCCTCCTCCCGGGCCGGTCATAAACATTGTGGTGGCCGACGATGATTGAGAATCCAGTGATGATGGTCCTTCTCTACATAGAAGGCGACGTCCATCATCAACTTAACATAATGCTCCATCTGTTGAGTTAATTGTTCCAACCTAGGATGATGCCTCGACGCTCTAGGGGGAGTTTGATTTGGTATAAAATGCCAACTCCCGTTACCGGGTCCCAACTGATGTGCCCGGTACCGAGTCCCTACCGTCTTTGGTTGGCGAGCACCCAACCACCAGCACTGCACTTGATGGGAGTTCTTTGCACCTTTCGACTCCATCATTTTCATCCCCATCTTCGCCATCACTAACAACTGATACATCATTTCCATCTTCATCTACTCTCCCACCGACTGCTGCTATAATGTCTCCACCTGCCGCGCCTGATCACAAAGGATATTATCCTCCTCCCCAGTCCCCAGCTCATGGGAATTTGGGGCAGAATTATCCCGCCCCTTCTGAAGATCCGTAGAGGAGGAGGAGGAGGAGTGTGACCATCTCGGTCTCTACCGGGTGCAACCTGCTTTCCCGGTCGGTGGATCCTGCTAACTATCTGAAGCCTCTGGCTTCAGAGAGAGATTGGAAAAAGATCCAAGCACTCTCGGGAGAGTGTTTGATAAACAATTCCATGCATAATGTTGCAGCGATGCGTTCCTTTCTTCCTTTGTAATTCCTTCCACTTTTGCCTGAATGCATTCTAAGTTTTGTTTCTCTTGTTTTATAAGCCAACTTTCTTGCTTCCGAAAGTCTTTAGAGGTTGATTCGTGAAAAGGAGGAACTCACCTCTGTGTGGGATCAACTTTTGGTAGAACGGGATCAAACTGTTCTCCGCCTCTCGGAATTGGAAACCAAATCCACTGAGGTATTTGTGTTGGAATCTCGTTTGCAACAAAGCGAGCAAAAGGTGGTGAACCTTAGCCAAGAAATTGACCCGCTGAGGGTTAGATTCCATGAAGCTAAGGCTAAATCGGCTGAAGTCCAGGACATTGTTCTTGCTGCAACCGAGCGCGAGGCTACCACTGTGAAAAAATGACTGAATTAAAGGCAACCTTGAACTCCAAAATCGAAGAACATACTGCTCTGAGGGCAAAATATGCCCAGTTGGAAGAGAAGCACAAGGAGACTATCGAGCATAACAAGCTCTTTAGTTCAACCCTCCGCGACCTTGATGTTAGCCTCAGATCTGTTAGGTCCTCCTAGTAAAGCCTTTCTACCGAGGTAACTCAACTCAAAGAAGAACTTAAGCACCAAGAAGCTTCCCTCATTGTTGAAAAAACTTATGCCATGTACAACATGAGGAGAAAAACCTTGGAAGCGGCCAAAGCAGGCATTATTGACTTTGATGCCGAAATTGCTACGGCCTGAGAGCTTGAGTTGACTGCTAAAAATGGACTCCCGACACAGTCCACCGCTCCTGGTACTTCTGGTTCTGAGTTTTCAGGAACTGAAGAAGAATCAGAAGGTGGCGATGCTGAAGACCAAACCGGGGAAAATTTTAAGCCATCGGTGGAACCACCTACTTCTCCCGGGTGTGCGGACACTTCTCTTCCTCCTGGTTCCGGAGGTGCTGCAGTTTAGCTTTTCTTTTTCATATTTATGTACTTTTTGTCGTTTTGGCATGTTTTTTTGTAAATAAAGACATATTTTTGCTCAAGTATGATTTGAGTCTTACTTTTGTTTGAGTACCCATGCAAGTCTTTAACTTTTGCCTTTGTTTAAGAATTTTGTGCACGTTTTAGTGTTTGCGTTTTGCTATGTGAGATCTCGGATGCTTTCACCTTGACACATTTTGGCCCCGAGTATTATCTCTTTTACATGAAAGTTTATATAAGTGTTTGCGCAAGTATACTTTGCGTCCTTTTGTGTTCATCTTCAGGTGCGTTTCCTTCCGAATCCATTTTGATTCCGGACATAGATTCTTTCAAAATAGACCCTTTAACTTGAGGGTTTTCATAAAAGAGGGCCCTCTTATTATTACGGTGCTCTTGAAGAGGACGTTTCTTGTTCATTACGGCACTAACATTTGAAGCACTTGTTTAACTTTCAAATGAAGGAGTTAGTTCATCGTTCAGACTAGAGACCTAAAATTTCATTTAATTCCCTCTATTTTCAAAAGTATACAAGCATTTTCTATGCTAAAAAAGAAATTGTCATTACTTGTGGCTATCTTATACAACTTGTTTCTACGGGGCTGGCTGCGGAGTCCTCGGTCCTGATGACACCTTTGATTTTCTGGATTTTCATTCCAGGTTGACGTGGAAATTACTCGTGTCGTATCCTCATATCCTTCCCCTCAATGTTCAAATGCGAAGAATGCGAATTGGAGCACTGAAAGTCTTGTACCTTAAAAAATTCCACTAATGGATTTCCAGATAATCCTTCACTTGGTAACACATCTTACTTTCCATGAGGAATCTATGCTATCGAGCAAACGATTATCTAACAATCCTCTAGTGGTTTGTGTTCATGAACGGTCAGGTAACCTTTGCTCAATAGCAAACTTAACTTCCCAGTAGGAATTTTCTATAGAGCCAAAGACTATGTAACCATCCCCGAATAGAAATTTGTTGATTGCCTTGATATTAAAGGTCTTACTGCTGCTATCCTCATAGTATGCTTTCTGTTGTTGGCTCATTAAAAATCTTGCTAGAAAAACCCAATTGGGACAAAAGTTGAACGAAAGGAAAAAGAGTGCAGCACATACTTTCCGCTCGGATAATATTGATCAGCAATAATATCTTTTGAGGTGTGTCACATTCCAGTTGCTAGGCATCTTATATCCATTCTGATTTTCCAACTCGTATGAACCTTTTCCAGTGATAGCGGAAATCCGGTAGAGACCTTCCCACATTGGTCCCAGCTTCCCCGTTTTGAGCTCCCGGGTATTTTGAGTTACTTTCCTTAGAACCAAATCTCCTACTTTGAAATAACGGAGATTGGCTCCTTGATTCTGCGTTTGAGTTTTCATTCTTACACGCGCCAAGTCCCTGCGTTCCTCAAGCAGCTCCAAGTTGATCAGCATTGCTTCGTTGTTCGATTCTTCATCTGCTTGGAAGTACCTCAAAGTAGATTCACCTACTTTCACTGGGATTAGAGCCTCTGCACCCTACACAATAGAAAAGGAATTTCTCCTGTGATCGATTTGGCTGTTGTACGGTAGGCCCATAGAACTCCGGGTAATTCTTCGGGCCATTTGCCTTTTGCCTCTTCTAACCTTTTATTCAGATTTTGAATAATCACTTTTTCGTTGATTTTTCTTGAACATTCGCGCTCGGATTAAGGTAAAGACGTGATACTTTTTATCTTCAAATGTTTAAGGAACTTCGTAACCTTTGCACTGATAAACTGTGTCCCATTGTTGCACGCTATTTCTTTCGGTATTCCAAACTTGAAAATTATATTTCCCACATGAAATCTACCAATTCGCGTTCTCCGATCTTCTTATAAGGACCTGGTTCCACCCATTTGGAGAAATATTCAGTCAAAATTAAAAGAAACCTTACCTTTTCGGGAGCCGGTGGCAGTGGTCCGACGATGACCATCCCCCATTTCATGAACGACCATGGATATAAGACCGAATGTAAGGGCTCCGCTGGTTGATGTATTAATGGTGTGTAACGTTGGCACTTATCACATTTCCGTATGAAATATTTGGCGTCATGTTCCATCGAGGGCCAATAATATCCTACCCGCACCAACTTCAATACCAAGGAGTCTGCACCCGAGTAGTTGTGGCATATCCCTTCATGAACTTCTATCATGACGTAGTTAGCTTCGGACGCTCCTAAGAACCGGGCCAGTGGGCCTTGGAAAGATTTTCTATACAACTGGACTCTCTTGAAGCTGTATCGTGCAGCTTTTGCGCGCAACTCCCGTGATGCCTTGTGATCTTTGGGCAACTTCCCGTGCTCGAGGTAATCGATTATTTCATTCCTTCAGTCCCATACCAAACTAGCTGAATTTACCTAATAATAACCATCTGTATCCGGAACCGAGTCATCAATTGTACTACCGCGCCAGACTCTGTTCCCTTTATTTCTGTTGATGATCCCAAGTTTGCCAGTGCTTCTGGTTCTGCATTCTCCTCTCTTGGGATATGAGTAATTGACCACTCTCGGAATCGTGCCAATAGAGTCTGGACCTTTATTACGTATTGTTGCATGCGTTCTTCTTTAGTGTCAGAGATCCCATAGACCTGATTTACCACCAGCTGTGAGTCGCATTTGATTTTGATGACCTCGGAATCAATCCCCCGAGCCAATTCAAGTTCCGCAATCAAAGCTTCATACTCTGCTTCATTGTTAGTTAAAGGGATCGTTCTGATGACTTGCCTCAAAGTTTCTCTCGAAGGCGTGATTAATACCATTCCAAGTCCGGACCCTTTTACGTTGGAAGCCCCGTCTGTAAATAAGGTCCAAACTCCCGATGTCATTCCGACATCGTTGCTGCCTTCTTGGTTACCAAGGATAGCAGTCCCGGACTGAAATCGACCACAAAGTCAGCCAAGACCTGAGACTTAATTGTAGTACTTGGTTTGTATTCAAGATCAAATTCACTCATTTCGATGCTCCATTTTGCCAATCTTCCCGAGAGCTCGGGCTTATGAAGAATGTTCCGCAAAGGAAAAGTAGTCACCACAGCTATCGGGTGACATTGGTAGTAGGGCCTTAGATTTCGAGAAGCTACTACAAGATCTAAGGCTAATTTTTCTAAATGTGAGTAGCGAGTTTATGTTCCCGTTAGAATTTTACTAACATAATAAATGGGAGATTGTGTACCTTTATCCTCACGGGCTAAAAATGCGCTTACCGCAACTTTCGAGACCGCGAAATATACCAACAATGTTTCGCCTTCTTTTGGTTTTGAGAGAAATGGAGGGATTGATAAGTACCTATTCAAATCCCTCAAATCTTTTTGGCACTCTGGTGTTCATTCGAAATCATTTTTCTTTTTGAGCAAAGCGAAGAAACGGTGACATTTTTCCGACGACCGGGAAATAAACTTGCTCAGAGATGCCAACCTTCCCGTGAGCCTTTAGACTTCATTTACGCTCGACATTGGATCTAGGGTGTCCTCTATGACCTTGATTTTTTCGGGGTTTACCTCAATTCTCCTTTGCGAGACCAAAAAACCCCAAGAACATACCAAAATTAACCCCGAACAAGCATTTCTCGGGGTTAAGTTTCTTTTTATTCTTCCTTAGGATATCAAAAGTTTCTAGCAGATGTTTGAGGAGGTCACCTACATTTAAATACTTAACGAGCATATCGTCTATATAAACTTCCATAGTTTTTCCTATCTGATTTTGAAACAACTTGTTTACGAGCTGCTGATAACTGTCTCTAGCGTTCTTCAACCCGATGGGCATCACATTATAATAATATGTAACAAAATTTGTTATAAACAAAGTCTTTTCCTGATCTTCCGGGTTCATCTTAATTTGGTTATACCCGGAATAAGCATCGAGGAAACTCATTAACTCATTCCCGATCGTGATATAAATCATTTGATTGATATTTGGTTGTGGGAACGAGTCTTTCAGGAATGCCTTATTAAGATCTTTATAATCTATGCACATACGAAATTTATTGTTCTTCTTAGGAACTACCACTATATTCACCAGCCAGTCTAGATATCTTACCTCTCATATCGAACCGATATTAAGCAGGAAAGTTACCTCTTCTTTGACGAATTTGTTCCTCGCTTCGGCAATAAGGCGTTTATTTTGTCTTACCGGAGACTTTGGGATCTAAGCTTAGCTTGTGCACTACTACCTCCATCGAATACTTGTCATATCCCCATGTGCCCATGCAAAACAATCGGTGTTAAATTTAAGAAATTCAATAAAACCATACCTGAGCTCTGGATGCAGCCCGTTCCCAAATGGGACTTCCTTTCTAGGAACTCTTCGAACAATGCAACTTGCTCCAGTTCTTCCGTCGTGGACTTTTTCGCGTCCGTCTTTTCTGTAACTTGGAAATATCTCGGCACCTGATATTGTTTCGACGATTCTGTTCCCGGGCCAACTTGTTCTAGCTCAGGAGCAAGTGCTATTTCTTGTAATTTCTATGTCGCGTCCTTCCCTTTGCTACTGGAAACTGAAATTGCATTCATCTCCCTTACTGCTGGTTGATCACCTCTTATTTGCATGATTCCTTTAGGAGTTGGAAATTTCAGCAACTAGTAATACGTCGAGGGTACAACTTTCATCTCGGGTAGACATGGTCTTCCAAAGATGATATTATATCCCATGTCACCATCTACTACTTCGAAGAGAGTTGTTTTCATTACTCCTTCAATGTTCATGAGCATTAAAATCTCCGCCCAAGTCGTCATGCTTGTGAGGTTGAAACCAGTGAGGAGCTTTGCACCCGAAACAATGCTTCCAATAAGTTTAGCTTGCTCCAATACTCTGCATGGTATGATATTAGCCGAACTTCTTGGATTCACTAAAAAACATTTAATTTTAAAGTCTAACACATTTAAAGAAATTACTAGTGCATTGTTGTGTAGTAACAACAATCCGTCTGCATCTTCCTCTGTGAAAGTGATATCATCTTCCCGGAACCTTTTACTATGATTTACTGAAACTTTCGTCTTCTTTGCCGTAGAAAAGGTGAACCCATTAATCCCATTCCCCCCAAAGATCATATTGACCGTTTGGCGTGGGGGTTCTTTTCCTGCTTTCAAGGATTCTGTGATGTCTCTGTTTCGACCATAGTTGTTCTTGGCTCGGTCACTTAAGAATTCTCTGAGATGACCATTCTTCAATAGCGTCGCCACTTCTTTTAGGAGGTGTCGGAAGTCCCCTGTTCGGTGGCCATTTGTCCCATGGTATTCACACTATAGGTTAGCATCCCTCTGACTAGAATCAGTTATCATTGGACATGGGAACCGTGCTTCTTTGATGCTTCTCATGGCTGACACTAATTTCATTGTACTGACGTTGAAGTTTTATTCCGATAACTTGGGGTAAGAAGAATCCCGAGACCCCGACGTCTCTTTATGTTGTAACGACCGATTGTTCCGTGCACGATTGGACCTTCTGTCGACGACGAACTTTTCTGATGTCCGGGGGCCCCTACCACGACCTTCGGTTCGTTTGTATGGAAAAAATCGGACCGCCGAAGTCTGTTTGTCGTAGTCATCTTTTGATTTTTCTCTATCCTTCTCCCGTCCTTTGTCCAACGATGGAAATCCAACTTGATTATCTTCAATTCTTATCTTTGACTTGTACCGGTTGTGGACATTTGTCCAAGTCATTGCCTAAAACCCAAGCAAGCTTTCCTTAAACTTCCGGGAAGCGTCTGAACTTCTCGGATTCAGTCCTTTAATGAATGCTTCAATCGCCCATTCATTCGGGATAACCGAAAGCAACATTCTTTCCTTCTGGAAACGGATGACGAATACGCGTAAAAACTCTGACTCTCTATGCAATCCTGAATATATCAGCCTTTCGGGCTTGCACTTTTATGGCCCTGTCATTGTCCTTGATGAAGGAATCCACGAGCATTTCAAGGAATCAACTGAATGTTCAGGTAATAATGAATACCACGTTAGAGCTCCTTTCATGAGATTTTTTTCCCGAATTTCTTTAGCAACACAGATTCAATTTCGTGAGGCGCTAAATCATTTCCTTTTACTGTCGTCTTGTAAGTAGTAATATGCTCCTGAGGATCCGAAGTTCCGTCATATTTTGGCACTTCAGGCATTTTAAAATGTTTCGAGATCAACTCTGGTGCCACACTCAACTTGTACGGCAATTAAGTATACTTCTTTGAATTCGGGCCCTTCATTACTAGTGGCGCGCCCGGGATTTGGTCCATGCGGGTGTTTAGTTACCTCATAAACTATAAAAGTTTGCTCTTGAAAGGATCGTTCTCGTTATTGAGACCGTATCCGCTCCCCCCAGCTCTTGCGGAGCCAACCTCTCCCCTGGGAGTGTTGTTGCCAACCCTCTACGTTGTTTGAATTGTGGGTACACCGGGAGGAATTGGATCTCATCTGTTTGCATTGTTGGAAGCACCTGACAATGCGTCGTTTATCAACTCCATCATAACATTATCCTGCCACGTGACATGGCCTAGAATGATCGCCTGTTGCTCTTATAAAACCCTTATCGCGTCAACAACATGTTCCTCGTCAGCATCATCGGAGGTTGCCTCCTGAACTTCGAGGATACTGCCTGTTATGAACCGGTGTGACGTCATTCTCTTCATTATGAGTATCACTGATTGAGTCCTCGAAATGAGGTTGATCTCTTGAATCTCGGGGTTGTGCGTGTTGTTAACGGTGTTATCTGCCATTTTTTATGGTTTTCTTTTTCTAAGACAAAATAACCAAAGCAAGTTACTAAAAAAGACAATGATCAATTTAACTACACGGATGTCTAAGCCCCACGGTGAGTGCCAAGTTTTTTGCCTGTAAAATGGTACAGTTGAATTTATACGTGATTTCTAGACAAGTAACTAATTTGATCCAGAAATAATAAAATAATTGAGGAATTATATGATACTTAGCCTCAAAATGGAGATAAAATAGCAGAAATAACGATTACGGGAACAAGATTTCCACGCACAACAATGATGAGATTAAAAGCAAGAAAGTAAATGATATTAAGCTTTGTATAGAGTGTAGTATAAGTTTACCAAAAAATTTGTGTCCCTTACCATGATAATTGGGCTCACTATTTATAGTTGTTTCTAGAGAAGGAGGTCCTAGGATCGTATCCTCCTTTAATGTCAATTATGAGGGCTATTGATGAAGATGTAACGGTGAACATAAATGCCAAATTCTCTGTAATGGGCCGTCGTCCTTAATGTTGCAGAATATTCCTTATTAAATGCTACCGGGCTCAAAGCGTTTAATATATCTTTATGAGTGTTACCCTTTCCGGTAACAAGCGAAATAACTGTGTTCGGCCATCCTCGACTTGGGTTCCACATGTCCTTCCATTGGATGACCATGTGTCATTACATATTTTACTCTATACAGAGTTACATACAAGAAACGTATAATCCCATTTTTTCAGGTTTTCCTAGAACAACTATTAGAAATAATATTTGCATTGAGCACTTGCTGAAATGTTTGAAGAGAAGAAACTTTGGTCTTCGAGAAATAATTCAAGAAGACAACGATGCCTATAGTGAAATACTATCTACCGGAAACAATGGGGACCCAGAAGAACAAGTGCTATCAATTTCAAGCGAAGAACCAATAGAAATTATTGAAAAAATTTGTGAATTGTAAAAAAAATGTGATTTATTTTTATAAGCATTGAAATAAAAGATAGAACTATTTAAATATTTTTTATTTATTTTTAGTTTAAAGTTACCCCTAAGTACCGGTACCGCACCTTCAGTACCGCAACCTTAGGACCGGTAGGGGTATTGGTACAGTACCCAAAAAAATATGCTTAATGCATACCCTTAAATACCGGTAAGAAAAGTACCCTTAAGGAACCCTCCCCGTACCCTTAACCTTTTATGTCCCCGTGCCCGCCCCTTAGACAACGCGAGTGAAAATATAAAATGTATCCTTGCATGAATTCTCCCTGTCGGTTTGTGTTAACTTCAAATATGGATGTTAAGTAAAATGGATTGATTAAATAAATTTTGTATTAAGCAAATTAAGATTCTTTGGGCCACTTTTATATCTATGTTAGTTAGGCTTAAGAAAAATGCGAGAAATTTGAAAATGATCCATTGCTTCAGAGAAATGACAGTTATTTGGCAACTAAAGTGTTTGTAGTTGGTCATAAATATGTATTTCGTTTTTGACATCCAAAACATAAGAGAATTCAGCCATATTTGTCTGCTGGAAACTAAGGGTCGAAAAATGAAATCCAAATTGACAATAATTTCCAGGATTTGGCAAATAATAGACAGCAGGACTTATTCTAGCTGACACTTCATGTACAATTACAGTTCTCCCACTCATTCTAGCTGATACTAGACAATTGATTCAAAAAGGTCATTAACAAAGACAATTGATTCAAAAAGGGTAGAAGAGATTGGACTAGTACTCCATACTAGATTTAGGGCTCATTTGCAGTGATTCGGTTATGAGAAGCCCAAAGAGCAGAGTGAAGCAAGCACTTTCCTAACAAGCATATAATCACACTTGGTTATACGTACATGAATGAAAGGCTTAAACAATAACGGAGAAGAAACAGAATTTGTGATTATTACCTTAAAATACATGTGTTCTCTTTTAAATTTAATTTGATTTTTAATAAGTTCGCTATACAACTATGACGTTCATAAGCAAACACAGAATCATAACACGGTATTGTTTACACAAAAAAATATTAGTCAAACATAATTAACTCTAGATCTAAGCATAGTGAACATGAAAATCGGACGAGATCAAATTTATATAGCTCCTCTTGAGTTTATAGAAAGACATCAAACACAAATGATAAGCTTACATCTTTGATACATTGTTCCGCACTTGTAAGAGCAAAGAGGAAAGGAATGTTATTAACAATTATTGGACCTATCTTTGTCGGATCAGCCATGGAGATTACAGAGATTTGCAACCAAAATCTAGGCCTTTAACTTGTTGGATATCTTCTCCTATTTCTCTATTCCCTTTTCTATTTTTGGGAGTCCCCCCTTCTTGCCTTCTTACCTTCTATTTACGGTCTTTAACCAGAATGTTCTCTCTTGATTATGTTTTTCATTATTCCCCTCAAGCTTTATGACAAGTGCTTCG
This sequence comes from Nicotiana paniculata, assembly GCA_005239505.1. Classification (NCBI taxonomy): domain Eukaryota; kingdom Viridiplantae; phylum Streptophyta; class Magnoliopsida; order Solanales; family Solanaceae; genus Nicotiana; species Nicotiana paniculata. The sequence continues at coordinate 13,852 of MDKI01242614.1, read as the reverse complement.
CCGGAGATGCTTATTGTGGTCATACCTTGCGAACACGAACACAGCTTAGTCGACCCCCTACTATTCCCTCTAGCGTCAATCCTTATGGACAGATTGACCCATACAGTTAGTCCCTCCTGCTGTTGGGGTCGCCTCTCGGCGAGCTCGATGGGCGGACTCTGCTAATTCGAAAAGAGAAATTTGTCCGCCTCATACAAGGGACGAGATCCTCTTGGCGAGATGGTGACGTGATGATTCAAGAACCACATCGGACTGTAACATCAATTCAGAATTGGGTCGTCACATCAATTACAGAGGTCATAAATGTTTAAGTGTCATTATGGCGCACGTTCCCCAGGCGTGGTGTCGTTTTCCGTGCCTTTTCTGTTTCTCTTTCTTAATTGGCGGCTATTGGTTTTCCCGCTCACGGCATTTATACCCTTATAAATAGGGGAGCCCCTCATTTCTATGTCGCGCCTTTCAACTGTTTTAAGAAAAGAGTTCTGCAAATTTTCCTCCTCTAGTTTCTCATACTTCTGCTTCTGCCAGAATTCGTGGTGATCATTGTTTTTTTTCCCTTCAGCGTTTTCGTTTATTTCAATCAAAAACAACAAGTGGCCGGTATTTCTTCCCATTCTGACAAGGCTGTTGGTGCCCCGGTGCCGGAGGGTGACGCATCCCTACTTGAGAAGGGAGTAGAGATGGCGGAAGATGAGGGGTTCCCTATGGTGGATGAGGTGGTTCCTCGCCCTGGAAGAGCGAGGACTGATTTTAACAGCCCTGCCGGAGATGAACTGACGTCTGTTCCTTCCACTATGGATGAGGCGGCAATCACGACGCTCAAAGAGAAGTGGGGAATCCCTGCCCATATCGAAATGGTGCCGGCGGGGAGCGATATGGTGCATTTGCACCTCCCGGGATACTACGCGTTTAACGCATATCACTTTGTTGTTGGTTACACGCTTCCCTTCCTTCTTTGGTGGTTGATTTCTGCCGATTCTACGTGTGCCCGACCCAACTCTCTCCGTATGCATACAAGCTCTTTCTTATGCTCATCAAGTATGCGGAGTTGGCCAACCGAGGAATTTCTCTAAGGCATATGCTTCATATCTTTGCACCTTGTTTTCTTCGGGGCATGATGATTCATCTGCGTCATCAAGGAACCAAGAGTTTGGTGGTGAAGATGGATGATAAGGCTAATTGCGGATTTTGGGAAAGCTACTTCTCCGTGCGAACAGAGCACCTAGTGGTGAGCTCTGCAGGGTTTCCGGAGACGTGGAGCTTTGCTCGTATTACCTCTGTTTATTTTTGTGATTTCTTTTAGGACAATCGTTGACTTTCTTCCTTTCAGTGACTTTGCTGAAGATTTTTTTTTTTTTTTTACTTTTGTTTTTTGCAGTTGAGAAGTTACCTCCCTCGGTAGTTGCAGATATACGCGAGTGGGTGGGCGCAATTCTTCCCCACACGGTTGGGATTCGTGAATGGGCATCTTTTCATGAGAAGTTTGGGCGTAAGCCTCTTATTGGTGAGTTGGCTTGTAGTCTTGCTTTTGCTCCCTACATAGTTTCTTTAACCTTGTCGTTATATGATCTAATCCCTCATTGTTGACAGTTCGTAGAGGAGTGAGGAGGACGAGGGCTCCTCCGCTCGCATTCCGGCAACCGGTGTTCTCTATCCGGCCCGCACCAAGGGCTACTGCGGGCGAGGGTACGGGGAGCCTAGCTGCTAGTCAAACCACGCCTGCAGCCGAAGGTGTACGTTTGGAGGTTGCTTCCTATCCGGAGAATCCGGTCCCCGCAGTTCGCTCAACAGGAGAATCTTCCCTTGTTGGTAGTGGAGAGGCCCCGTCGAAGAGACGAAGGGTAGTGCTGGAAGAGGCCTCTGTAGCCGAAACGTCCTTGAGGGGAAACCTTGTTTCGCCGGTTCCTAAAATCGGCGGTGACGCTAACCAGGAGGTGGAGGCGAGGTCTATTGCGAGCGCTCAAGAGGCTAATATAGCGGAGGTACGGAGTCCCGAGGCTGCCATAGTTGTACCGAGTAGACCATCATCATCTCGATAGAACCGCGCCCCTTCTTCGGCAGAAGAGAAAGGAAAAGGCGTCATGGTTGAGGATTATGAGACTGAATCCGTCATCGACCCTGATGACATGAGGATGTTCGAGGAGGGCTTTACCAGGACTGTGGTAATGGCGGAAGGCCCCTATCGCATACTTGAAATTCCGTTGGATCTCAACCTGCTGCAGGATACGGTGGATTTGGTGTTGCATTTTGATCTCCTCTGTTCCGCCGCTGAGAGCGGAGCCCTCCGGGAGGTCAGCGATTCTCAGTTGTCGCATGGTGTAGCCGCAATGGGCTTGAGGGTGAGTTCCTTTTTGTCCTCTTTTCTTTGCGACCCTTCATCTTTACTGACTTTTTCCCTCCCTTTCCGCCGACTTACTTGCTGGAGATCGAGAGCGCTCGTAGGGCTGAGACGCGGGCCGAGATTTTTCTGAAAATGGCCGAGAAGTATCAGCTGTATCGTAACAAATGTCGTGAGCTGTGTGAACGTCTTAGAGCAGGCGACGGTACCCAGTCTATTAGGGAGGAATTGGAGAAAAGAAATGAGGACCTGATGCGATCTATCCGCAGGTGCAGTGAGCTCGAAGAGCTACTTCATGCCAAGAACGAGGAGCTTGAGGTGGGCAAAGGGGTCGCCGCGGAGTGTGAGGACTTTCAGGCCAAGGTGCTATCGTTACGAGCTGAGCTCAAACAAAACACTGTTAGGGTCGATGCTCTCAGTGCAGAATGGACGGAGAAGGTGGCCGAGTTGAAGCGAACCGAGGATGCTCGAGTGTCAACTTTGGAGAGGGCTGCGCACTTGAAGACATTATCCGCGTCCTCAGATCCGAGCAGGAATCTTAGAGGGCAACGTCCACAATGAGGGAGGCGAGGCTCGAGGAGCGCATCGGCGAAATTGATGGGGAAGCAATTTGGGAGATCGGGCCGTGACCATTGAGGCTGAGAAGGCGCAATTGTTGGCTCACGTTGAATCTGCCTCTGTTGTTGTTCCTCGCCACTTGCATGAGTTGTGGGTTCATGCCGAGGCCCAACGAGATATATACAAGGTTTTGTGGGAGGAAAGAAGTGTTTCTGAGTTTGCTTTTGAAGACGCCCGGGCAAAGGCACGCGAGGCTCGGGTCAATTGTGTCTATGACCCAGCGACACCAGAGGTTAGTGAGGGCGCTGATGATGGCGCCGAGTGAAACATTGTTGCAGCTTTCATACTTAGTCTTTATTTTTTTTGTTCTTCTTGTTTGTTTTCATTTTTTTGTGGGCCCGTTCTGGCCTTTTGTAAGGTGCGGTTGTTGCGCACGTACATTCGAATGAAATGGTTGCTTTGCCTTTGTTTGTGTATCTTTTGATTTTCTTTTTCCTTCCCTCCCGTTTGTTTCACATATATATTTTTGCATAGACCTTCGGATCTCTTTGTGATGAGTCTCCGATCCTTTTAATTGGGAATACGACCTTGCCCGGATCAAGTGGAAACTCGTTGTGTGAGTCCAAATGAAGTCACTTTGGATCTGCAAATCCGGGCGAGGTCGACTTCTGATTTGTCGACTTAGGCGGAACCAAACTTAATTCGAACGAGGTCGAATTCAAATTCGCCATCTTGGACGAAGTCATTTTCGAATTCTATGTTTGACTGGAATCGAATTCAGACTTACCAATTCAGACGAAGCCAATTTTTTCATATGTATTCGAGCGAGGTTGGATTTGGAATTTCCATCTCGGGCGAAGTCAGTTTCTGACCTATGTACTCGAATGAGGTCGAATTTTCTTTTTGTTTGGCGATGGTCGATGGCCGTAAGGGTGTCAATTCGAGCGAGGTTGGAATCATAACCCATTGTGAAGTCGACCGAGGTCAAACTTTCGTCTGGCGATGGCCGTAAGGGTGTTAATTCGAGCGAGGTCGAAATTATAACCCACTGTAAAGTCGAGCAAGGTCGAACTTTCTTTTTGTTTGGCGATGGACGATGGCCGTAAGAGTGTTAATTCGAGCGAAGTCGGAATTATAACCCATTGTAAAGTCGAGCGAGGTCAAACTTTCTTTTCGTTTGGCGATGGCCGATGGCCGTAAGGGTGTTAATTCGAGCGAATTCGGAATTATAGCCCATTGTAAATTTAAGCGAGGTCGAACTTTCTTTTCGTTTGGCAATGGCCAATGGCCGTAAGGGTGTTAATTCGAGCGAAGTCGGAATTATAACCCATTGTATAGTCGAGCGAGGTCGAACTTTCTTTTCGTTTGGCGATGGCCGTAAGGGTGTTAATTCGAGCGAAGTCGGAATTATAACCCATTGTATTATCTTTAGGAGAACATCACTCGTCGATTTATCGTCTACGCGTGCGCCAGGGCGAATCCTGGTTCGCTTAGTTTTGCTTTCATTGGAGAATACTATGTGTTTCATGGCTGAGTCCCACTTTGCTTAATTTTGCTTTCATTGGAGAATATTGTGCGTTTCCTGGGTGAGTCCCAGTTTATTTAATTTTGCTTTCATGGAGAATACTGTGTGTTTCCTGGGTGAGTCCCAGTTTGTTTAATTTTACTTTCATTGGAGAATATTGTGTGTTTCCTGGGTGAGTCCCAGTTTGTTTAATTTTGCTTTCATTGGAGAATACTGTGCGTTTCCTGGGTGAGTCCCTGTTCTGGAGATTGTTTCTCAACAGTCGACCCGTGCCGAACCGTTCTTGATGATTTGCAGACTGGGACGACTTGGCTTTGCTCGGTCGTTGCCAGCGAGACGGCATGGTACCGAACCCTTTCCTGGGGTGTTTTGGTGGCGCCCCTTCCTTATCTGTGCACCTACGAGAGTGCTCGTGTTCCTGTTTAGTACCGACAGAAGAACGTGTTGGAGTTAAACCCGAATGAAGTTCTGTTACCTTGGCCCGGCAAGCCGGTGGAAGGAGGAATTACGCTATATGGTCGCTCGCTTCGCCTCGTACTCGAATGATGGTTTCAGATTTGGTAGTCGTGCTCAGAGTCGTCGTTAATCACACCTAGGCTTCTCGTGGGTTGGACTTACATCTTGCTCGTTGGGATATTGAGACCGAGTCCCAGTCCGAACCCGTTCAATATGCACAAATAAGGGAAACATATCATACTTTGTTCATAAATCATCCAGTGTGTGTGGGTACGCAGATAAGGCAGGGTATGCCCGCTATTTCAAAGGGTCACACAGAAAGCTATCGTCTCTTCCTAATAGGTGGAAATACATGTCGGTATGTAAGGTGAATACGTCAAATAGGATTGCGGTCATGCCAAGCGCATAGTGACCGCGATTTTATTTTAAACATGCATACGACGAGCCAAACACATTGTTACGGGTGAGGTGTGGTTTTTGCATAGACGTCGGATATGGTCTCGATTTTATGTGGAGATCCGACCCAGATTGGGTTGGTTATCTCAACCGCTCATCTTTTACTCTTTCGAGTTGGTGTTCGCACCGAGGCGGTGAGGCTTTGATAGCCGGGAAGTGGTATTTTGGCTAGTTTTATATCTAAAGGAAACTCGAATTTTGACTAGGAAACCCCCACAGACGGCGCCAAATTGTTTACACAAAAAATACTAAGCTTTTTGTCAAACCAATTAATGAAGAAAATGAAGGATAAATCTTAGCCAAACATAATCAACTCTAGATCTAAGCATAGTGAACATGAAAATCGGACGAGATCAAATTTATATAGCTCCTTTTGAGTTTATATAAATACATCAAACACAAATAATAAGCTTACATCTTTGATACATTGTTCCGTACTTGTAAGAGCAAAGAGTAAATGAATGTTATTGACAATGATTGGACCTATCTTTGTTGGATCAACTATGGAGATTAGTAAAAACTTAGTGATGGCTCGATACCGAGATGCTTATTGTGGTCATACCTTGCGAACACGAACACAACTTAGTCGACACCCTTATTGTCGGTCCTTATTGACAGATTTTGACCCATACAGGTATCACTCATACACTTGAACCAAGAAATTAAACCTTAATAATTGAAGTACAAATTAAAGTGAGTTTACATATTACTTAACTATGATTAAATAGAACAACGATTGTAGTGAAATTAGGACTCATAACTTAATCCACAACGAAGTTTCCTTTATTATTGATATTTGTTTTTTCTCAAAAAATAATGATAGTTCTATTACCTGCCTGCCCAATCCAATTAATGCCAAAGTTTTGAATTGCTTTGATGGAATCAGAGGCATCCATTTGTTTTGTCTGAATACAGTATTACGGACTCTTGGCCAGAAGACAAATAGGAAGAATAGTATACCCTCTGCCAAAAAGATTGACGACCTCGATTTTCTTATTACAACCCGTGAAGAGAGAGAGAAAGATCATGCGGGACAAAAGCATCTATTTCAGCTCCTAATTAAGTGTATATCGTAAAGAGAATAATCATGTCACTGTCATTGAAATTATTGCACCACAAATTACTAAATCATTATTGCGATACTGCTCAACGCAGTGTTATTAGGGAAACCTTGTGCCAATTATGTTACTTTGTTTTTTTCCTGTGAAAGATTACTTCACTGATATCAACCAGTGCCAAACCCCAACGAATTCATGCATGTATTTGATTATAAATCATCTCACTTATTTGATGTTTATGAGGTTCATATTTGTTGAAATTTTAGTGATTTGACAGGCACATATATAAGGTAATATTTGTTTCTCCGTGTTATGGAACAGTGAAAATGGAGGATAATGTAATAAAAGTTTCATATGACCGCAGAGACTTTCTGAAATTCCATTGTCAGTAAAGGAAGAGTTAATTTCTCAACTGTAAAAATCAAAATAGGCATCATTCTCGTGGTCATGACCAACCTAAAAGTGTGGATAAGCGAAAGCTCAATATCATGCATATGCATGTCCCTCCGCCTCTTGTTCCTATTCTATAACTACTACTACTTGGCAAAGACAATAGACAAGTCTTTTTGTTCACAAGGTGTCCAGATTTTGGGGCTGCTACAGAGTTCTCGTGAACCAACTGGGACCCCAACTGTCTCTTCATTGTATTTTTCATTTCTTACCAACTAAAAAACAAACCCCCTTATGTTCAAAAGAGGGGGGGGAAAAAGAGGAAGTCAGCAACCTTTTCAATTATTACTCTTTCTGCTCATCTGTCCAAAAACTTTCTCGTTTTCTTGTCTCTGTTTGGTCATAGTAAGGAAACGAGTGAAATTACTGTTTGCAGTTCACTGATCTCAGCATGAATGAAATAAAGAGGGCTTAGCCAACTTCCCTTATAAATTAATGTCAAAGACTCCTCATTTTCCTGTCTCGACATCCCACAATACACTATCAACCTTTCTAACTACAAAGCCAAGAAAATGACTTGAATTCTCTATTTACAAACTCAGAATCCATATGGTTTTTTCTGACCTTGAAAACTGAAAACTTTATACAACCCAAAACATGATGAAAAGCAGAATATCTCGGGTTTGGATTGTACTTCTATTTCTTGGTGTCACATTCCATAACCTTTCGACTTCACAAGCAAGAACTACTAGGCATAGGCATCATCTAACTGCAGTAGTTGAGGGAACTGTTTTCTGTGATACCTGCTTCCAGCAGCAATTCTCGGGGGCTAGTCACTTCATTTCAGGTTCATTATTCTTGTCAAAATTTCTAACTAACTATATAATCTTTCCCGGGTCTTACCTTAGCTTTAGCTAGCTTTTCGGCATAGATTTGGTTGAAATTTGAAAAAAAAGTTCTTGAAGTTGTGTTGAAAAATAATTTTTGGAAGTCGAACTTCTGTTTGAACATGAAAAAAAACTTGAAGTTTTGTGAGTGGAAGAAAATATTTCAGCCCAAAACTGTCCTCAACCAGTTTTTGGCAACTTGGAAAAAAGAAACTCAAAACAAAGAGTGTTTTCAATTTTCTTTTTTAAAATTTACCCAAAATCTATGCCAAACGGGTACTTAATTCCGTTTTATTAATGTGCATTTAAATAACTACTTTCAGGTGCCACTGTTGCTGTAGAATGTGCGGACACAGTCAAAAGATCAAGTTTTTACAAAGAAGTGAAAACAAATGAGCATGGAAAATTCAGTGTAGACTTACCTATCTCTGTAAGCAAACATGTCAAGAAAATCAAGGGATGTTCAGTGAAGCTGATTAAGAGCAGCGAGCCGTATTGCGCTGTGGCGTCAACAGCAACTTCATCTTCTCTTCATCTCAAGTCGAGAAAACAAGGGACTCACATCTTCTCTGCTGGTTTCTTCACATTCAAACCTCTCAACCAACCAGATCTTTGTAGCCAAAAGCCAAGCATCCAAAGTTCCAAAAAGAAATTAACAGATCCTCAAAAATCTGCTATTTCAAATCCTAATGACCCTACATTTTACCCACCAATTCAAGATCCACCAGCGTCAAGTACTTTACTTCCACCTCTTCCTAGGCTACCTCCTTTACCACTACTACCTCCTTTGCCAAATCTTCCAGGATTAGGACTTCCAATACCACCGGCAGTTTCTAAAGATTCTAACAAACATTACTCTCAATCTGAAGCTGCAGCTCAGCCAAGATTTTTCAATCCAATAGGAGGAGGACTTCCTTTGCCTCCAAATCCACTTCTTCCACCACCTTCAATTCTACCTCCTAACCCATTTTTACCTCCACCTTCTATTATTCCTCCAATTATCCCTTCCCCTCCTCCTTCAATATTTCCTCCCTTATTCCCTTCTCCTCCACCTTCAATAATTCCTCCAATTATCCCTTCACCTCCAAGCCCTCCACCTTCACTATTTCCTCCACTTATCCCACCACTCATACCTGGTTTAACTCCGTCTCCACCACCACCGCCACCTTCACTTTTCCCGCCTGTGATCCCTCCACTCTTCCCACCACTGATACCTGGTTTAACACCGTCTCCACCACCGCCTCGCTCACTCTTCCCTCCTTTTCCATTCCAACCGACACCTGGCGGCTTTCCCGGAGTTTCTCCAGCTTCCACCACTTCATTTCAGCAGAAGAAGAACCCCTCTCCTTAGTCCAAAATACAATTACACAAACACCTAGCTACTACTTTTTCATTACGCTCTGTGTGTAATTCTCAAATAAACCTACTCCATTTTGTTTTACTACCTTCTTTTTCACTTGCTTTCTGTTTACCTTTGTAATTTTCTTGTGCTCAGTTTCGACCTGTTTTGTTAGACATACATTAGATAGGAAATGAAGGTGATTGTATGATATGTAATACTACTTCAATAAAAGCTATTGCTAGTATCCCTTGGTTGTACAAAAGCCTGAATCTCGATTCTAAACTCCTGCTCAACACAAGAAAATACCCCTTTACTTAATATTTAGTGCTTTATACAAAACAATCATAGTGCAAAGATCAGCCGGGACTTTCCAGTGCTCTTCAATATATATATTGCACATAGTGAATAGTGAAGAAAAATATGCAAGAAAAACATTGCACTAGAGTTAAGGGAAGAAATGTCCAATTCATAAAAACAACTGAAAACTAATAAAGTAATAGAACTCTCTAAGAAGGCAGAGCAGAGTTAGCCCAACTGTTAAGAGAACTCTTTTTATGTCCTATCTCATGTTCACTACAATTTATTTGTTGGTTTTCCAATCTTCAACGGAGAGGAAATTTTGTAAGCAATTCATTTTTGACAATCAGCAACTTAAGCAAAAAGATGAATTGATGTGTACCTCTCCTTGCACTCCACACAATTCAGCACAGCTGCCAACAGCATGTTCATCCATTCCACTGCACATCTGCCAAAAGCACAGAACATGAGGAGTTAAAAACTGTTTAGAGTAAAAAACAGGCAGTTTAACCCAGCATATTCAGAATCCAATGCAAGTTTGACCAATAGATCAGTCCAGTCAAATCTTGCAGCATCATAACATAGCTATCAAGAATCCATATGCTCAACACTTGGATATGAGCAGACTTGTGATACTAAAGATGATGCATAGTAACTTTCAAGTTTCGAAAGCTCAGGAAAACAGCATAGGAGCATATGGTATCTATAATAAATTTCCTTTTGGTACTGGACGCTTGTCCAGAGCCAGAGTAACAACTAAAGTTTCTCAAACCATTAAGTTAAGCTTCTCCATCTTGTACAAGTCTGTCTCTTATATAGAGGTACGATCTTTGTTAAATCCAGTTAAGATTCTCTACAAAAGAACAAAATCCATGTGCAGAAATAGAACTTACTTGCAGTAGGAACATATCTCTTGGCATTATCACATCTTCTGGAGAATGGCAAACTCCTTCCAACTTGATGACCTCCAGCAACTACTGAGCAAAGGCATACATTCAGATTCAGTAATGTATCTCATACGATTTGGTAAATTACTTCCTCTTCCACCAGATTATTTTAAATGGTTTCCTCGAAGCAAGCCTAGCCACCACACCAATTTACAAGAAGTTCCCAAAGAGTATAGGTGCACACCAAATTATAATAACTACTTAAAACATTATAGTGACATAACAGCACTTAGTAGGCAGAGTCCAACCTGGGAAGCCGAGGATCAGTCTTGCGCATTTCTCTCAAATCTTCCATTGATAAAACCTGTAGTTCGGTTTCAACAGAAGTGTAAGAAGAAGAGGTTCTGAACAAAGTTGCAGAGATAACAGAACTATATGCACGTTACCGTTTCTGGATCAGGCACATCAGGCACTTGTGCTTGCTGGTGATCAAATCCATCCTCATCTTTCTGTCACATTAGTTTATCAATAGTACATGCAGTTTCAAAAACAATATTACAAACATAACAACCAGTCAAAAATAATGGTGTAATGACAACATAAGAGTGCATCACGTAAAGTTGCACCTAACCAGAAAGTTACTGCCATATTTCCAGGCAAAACAAGTGATCCATCAAAGCACCCGTTCATCATTGTAAAGTGTGGGGTTTTTATGGGAGGGCAGCAGTTGAATCAAGAAGAAATTAGAATGGTTATTCCGTGGTAGGACTTCAAAATGAGCAGAACAAGCATTTGAGAAATGACTGAAATTTGCAGAGTTGATCCAATAGTCTTCCCTAGTGAAGCTTGCTAATTTTCTTGAAATTTTCTTCGTTATAATGTGAGATTAGAAGATTAGAAAATAATGTCAACATGTGATGCCAACATGATATCCACATATGACGAATAGGAAACAACGATGCAACAGCATAAGAAAACCAATGGAAAAACTCCATAAGAGGATTTATTGACAACTCTTCAGCATAAAAAAAGATACTTATGAAGTCAAAAAGTTTGATCATAGGAGGAAACCAATGGAACAATACTTTTGTTCTCTGTAATATTTCTTTATTTTTCCTTCTGGTTTTGGTCCCATCTATTTTTCTTCTTTTGGCACATAGGATTAAAATGTAAACTTGAATTTTGAAGTGATAGTTGTTTATCATAAGATTTTGATTAGTGGGGTTTTCAAGATTTTGATTTCTTTTAAAATTATTTTGATGGATTCTAGTAGTATATATTCAAATATGGGTCCTGGTATGTTAGGACTAGAAACTACACCATCAAATCCCTCAACAAAATCCTCACCACATGCAACAACAACACCCCCACCACCAACCCCCACCCCATAGTTTCATATGGACATCAAGAAACTGAAAACCAACAACAACAACAAACTTTGAGACAAGGTTTTCCATTTGGTAACAAGGCTAAAAATCCAAGCTTGACACTTAGTGATGAGGATGATAACAACAGTGTTGAAGACGGGAAGAGGAGTAAAACTTGTCCTTGGCAAGTGGACGGATAATATGGTAAGGTTATTAATTATGGTAGTTTATTATATTGGTGATGAAGTTGGTTCTGAATTAAATAATAGTAATAATGATACTACTAATGGTAAGAAAAAGGTGGTGGTAGTGTAGGGGTTTTGCAAAAAAAGGGGAAGTGGAAATCAGTTTCAAGAGCAATGATAGAAAGGGGCTTTTATGTATCACCACAACAATGTGAAGATAAATTCAATGACTTGAATAAGAGGTATAAAAGGGTTAATGATATTCTTGGGAAAGGGACAGCTTGTAGAGTTGTGGAGAACCAAATTTGCTGGAAACAATGGATCATTTATCAACAAAAATGAAAGAAGAAGTTAAGAAATTGTTGAATTCTAAGCACTTGTTTTTTAGGGAAATGTGTGCTTATCATAATAGTTGTGGTCATAATACCAGTACTGGTGGTAGTGGAAATGTTCAGCTTTCAACAAAAGTGGCTGTTGAGGCTAGTTCTCAAGCTCAGAAGAGGTGCTTACATTCGTCCGAAAATGCAAGAATTGGGGTTCATTAAGAAGAAGGGACTAAGATGGCTAAAGGGAAAAGCGTAGACGATGATCAAGAAGACGACGAGGAGGAGGAGGACGATGATGAGGTGAGTGGTGCGAGAGGAGGACATGACAACCATCATAATCATAGCCACGAATGTGACGATGACATGGACGAAAGATCAAGAAAGAGGCAACGAAAGTCGGGTTCTTTATCTCCAATGGTACAACAATTGAGTTCAGAATTAGCTAGTGTAATTCAAGATGGAGGGAGGAGTTCAATTGAGAAGAGACAATGGTTGAAAACTAGAATGGTACAATTGGAGGAACAACATGTTAGCTATTTATGTCAAGCGTTTGAGCTACAAAAGCAAAGGTTAAAATGGGAGAAATTTACAAGTAAGAAGGAAAGGGAAATGGAAAAGGAGAAGCTTATAAATGAGAGGAAAAAGTTGGAGAATGAAAGAGTGGTGCTTCTCCTTAGGCAAAAAGAGCTTGAGCTTCTTGATTTTCATCAGCATCAGAATCATAATAGAAATAGTGATCCTTCCTCTGTAACAGGATGAAAAATTGAAACAACACAAGTAGCAGCAGATTAGATAACAATGTGTAGATAATCATATGCTTTTACCTTGTATTTTTCCCAAATTTTAGTCTTGAATCCAGTGTTTGATGTAAAATCGAAGTTTGAAGAAAACTTGCATCTAGCTTGTACATAGTCTTAAAATATCAAAAAAAAAAAAACAATGGAGATAAGATAATGCAGGGATCATCATTTCTCCAATTACTTGTGATACTTGCTGACAAGATGCTTCTACCAGTCAAATAAGAATATATTTCGGGTAATAACTCTACGAGAAAAGATCAACATAAAGTGCACCAGCTGCTATCAATGAATTAAGCAACTGGTAAGAAGAGAAGTTACAGTACCTGTAATTGCTCACGAATAGCAGGAACGTCTATGCAAAGCATTAAGCACTGATTTAGATGATCCAGTTGGTTTTGAATGAAATAGAGTGTCCACATTTTTTATGAGGTCCATTAGTTCTATGGATGAGGTTAATATTCTCATCACCTGCATAAAAAGGCATAGTTTAAGAAGGAATGAGAAGAACGAGAGTAAAATTAAAGCATGTGGAGTACCAAACTAATCTGATAGTCAATCAGGATAAAGACAAGCAACAAAAACAGAGTTTAACAGACCACTGGAAAGCAACAACATATGCTCGAAAAGTAATTTCGTTTAAAGCTGAGGTTTGACAGGTGATGCCTCATCCGATGCAAAGGTAACATTCATGCGAGAAGGTGAACACGTCCAGAGAAAGTTATCTGGTTTCCAGTAAATCTTAAGTATGGAGTTTGAGTCATTAATTATGAGATGGGAACAAAGTAAAAAACATTAATGTGGTTCAAGGAAAAGAAATCAGTACATCTAATACATAATGCCAATCTAATAAAAATAAAGCTCCCAAAAACTAAAGATAAAGTAAGATAACTAAGTTTAAGAGCCTGTAGTAAAATCTGATCGTTGTATGCTTGGCTGCAATTTGAAGTTGAAAAACCATCCAAAACAAAGTTAGCTATAGC
>ML308840.1:0-58914 GCA_005239505.1 Nicotiana paniculata | reverse complement strand
ATTTTGTGTTTTCTTGGTAAAAATTGGGGGTTTTGGGTAGAATTAGGGATTTTTGCAAAATGGTTTTCAGACCTCAAATTGAGGTCGGATTCCAAAACAAATCACATAACCGGGCTCGGGGGTGAATGAGTAGTCGGATTTTGGTTCGAATTTCGGGTTTGGATCAATCGGGTCCGGGAGTTGACTTTTTTTGACTTTTTCAATAATGACCTAAATTGATTCCTTTGCCATCGTGGGTAGTTCCTAAGGCTTACTTTGAATCCTTTGGTAGTTCGGAGGCTTGCTTGAAAGGCAAAGTTGTGGTTGAGCTTTGAGTGGGCTTTTGGAGCGAGGTAAGTGTTTTGCCTAATCTTGACTTGAGAGAGTTAGGAACCCTCGGACTATGTGCTATGTGAATTTCATGTGAGCGACGTATATGCAAGGTGATGAGTGCTTATGCGCCGCCAAATTATCTGTTTTCCCGCTTTTTCTTAATTATCTCTTTCCCTGTCTTAATTATTATATGCTCTAAATGTGTTCCCGTGCTTAGTTGCTACCTGTTAATCAATGTCTTCTCCTGTTAATGATGTTAGACGTTTTCATAGTTTCATGATCTCATGCTATTTGCTTAAGTTAATTTATTTACACCTTCTAGTTGTAAATATTCCTGGACTGGTCTCGATGTGTAGTATTACCTATGTAGATTCTCATGTTGTACAAGATTTCCTATTTGATTCAGTTGGTATTTATTGATCGTAAAGGCTTCCCATGATTTGAATTGTAAATTGTGTTGTGCAAATTGAGTACTTGGTATTGATATGGTGGGATCGGGTTGCCCGCTGCAACAGGTGAAATAAGGGTGGATTGATATGGTGGAATAAGGGTGAATATAAACTGTACGGAAGGATCTTGTTGCACGCCGCAACAAGTGGAATAAGGGTGGATTGTTTTGGTGGAATAAGGATGAATTATGATACCGACATTGTGATATGATGGGATCGTGTTGCACGCCGCAACACACACCCACACACACATACACATATATATTGTTGTTAATGTTGTTACGAGGAAATAAGGGAGGATTATGTGATGTACGGTGAGATCGGGTTGTGCGCTGCAACAACCTATGTGTTTCAATTTCCGTACGCTGTTAGTTTTACGGTATTTTCTTGTGAACCTTAAGGATTAGTAATTCTGAATGTCAGTGACTTATTTCCTAAAGTGGTAGCTATTATTTTCAATTGATTGCCTTATTTTGTTTTGTATTTCCTTTTCTGTCTTTATTATATACTGCATAAGGTTGTAGTGTGGGTGACCCGCCTTAGCCTCGTCATTACTTCGTCGAGGTTAGCCTCGTCACTACTTCGTCAGTTGTACTCATACTACACTCTGCACTTCTTGTGCAAATTTTGGCATTGGTCTCAGTTGATTGAGAGGCATAGCAGCTCGGACTTGTTCAGTGGAGACTCAAGGTAGTTCTGTTGGTGTCCGCAGACCTTGAAGTCCCCTGCTATTTCCCCTTATTTTTAATGTTTCATTTCGTTCAAAACAATTGTATTTCTTTCAGACTCTATTTGTAGAAAATCGTAGAAGCTCGTGAATTGTGACTCCAGATCCGGATTGTAGTAAAAATTATGAGAATTTATAGTATTTCGCACTCCGTTTTATTTCGTTTTGACTTAATTGACTTTATTTACTGAATTGAATAAAAATTGACTTAACGATTCTCTAACGTTGGCTTGCCTAGTGAAATGTTAGGTGCCATCACCGTTCCGAATGTGAATATTCCGGGTCGTTACACTCACTTTTTGGTACAAAATTTACGGTGTATTTCCTAATATGCTTATCATATTAGCATTTTACCATAAAACAAATACATGTAATATATACCTGAGGAATGTGTAACATACAAGTAATGATAAAATTAAAGCCCCGCGCTGATAATGTGTTATAAAATAAAAGCAATATAGTAAAAATTATGTAATTAAAATTAATAATAGAAGAAAATAATAATATTAGAAAGGAACATTTCTTTCTTCATTTTAAAGTGTATTCTTTAGGTTCATGAAATGAATCTGTTTATAGATACTATTGCATTGTTATATAACTTCCTAAATGTAGTTATAAGTCTCACAATCAACACAAATCTAAATATGGCAAGATTCTCAAATCTCTAGTTGGATATCCACCTTATGTGCAAGTGGATTTATAACAACCATATCCTTATGATCAAATTTTTCGGACGAAATTTTCAAACTGAATTATGACACGTCCGTACATCAGTAGTTTGTTACTTTATAAATGCAATATATAAAAGGAAAATTTAACGCAATATATACTTTGACTACAAATTTACCGCCAAAAGGAAAAAGAAAAGAAAAGCAATTAGTGGTCGTTTAGTAGTTGATTAGGAGAAAAGTTATCTATGTATTGGACAATATAACTTATTCAATGTTTGGTACCCATTAGTTATTTTGTACAAAATTTAGCATAACTAATACCATGTTTGATTTTCGTTTTACAATTTTACATATATAAGTTATGAGTCAATCTGTGTATTATTTTATGCGAGATAGAAGATGGAATAACTAATACATATAATATAATACATGTATAGAATATTGAAATGACAAATTTACTCCTGTCATTTTACACATAAAGGCTTCCTTTTATATATAGATTGATTTGTATCAAACCCTTTAAAGAACAAGCCTAGAGACACCGGTGCCTCCCTTCTAGGCTCTTCCTCTTTTCAGTCTATTAGAGACAAAATCAGTAAATAAGTATTTTACTTTAAAATTTGTATAATGGATATCAATTTCTTATACGAACATACCAAATATTTAAAAAATAATAATTCTTGCATAGCTAATTTATGTATAACTAATACCTGCATAACTAATTCTTTTTGACAACCAAACGACCCCTTATAATATAGAAGGGTAAAGTGTTCAGTACTAGAAAATCCACCATGTTTGGAAATTTTCTAGAAGTGAAAGACTTCTATATTGTAATCGTCAAACATTTTTCTCAATTTCCACGGGTTTGGTTGTGTTTCTGATCTTGGCTCGATTGGCCGCAGGGTAAGCATCTGATGCCTACAGCAATGGACTATTTGATTTGAGGTATCTTAACATCACTGACTTCATCTGATGATGAACTACAAATTTTTTATATTACTTCTATTGTGGAAACCTTCACTATAGTAAATGGCTGGCAATTGCTTAATTAGCCTACACATTGAATTGATTTCCTTACAATTTGTGTTAACTATTTTCGAATTTTTGAGTTATAATTTGCTTCTAGTTAGTTCATTTACTACTTAATTTTCCATGTTTATCTCTTTTAATTCTATATAACCTAGCTCTTCGATTTGTTAAATGGTCGCTTGATTATCATTCACATCTCTAATGGTTCTGTATTTAATATGACAATTGGTAAAGACGAAATGGGAAGGAATCTACCCATAGTTGACTTGCTGCTTATAATTGATGCAACTAAAATATATGTGGAATAGCAAAATTCTGAGCAAGAGGAAATCAAAGTGAAGTAAGAAACAACAAAAGGTTGTGCGAATACATTTGATTTGTATCTCAACTTATCTTATTCTTTTTCCGCTTGCAGTTCAAGTTCATAGCAGTTTAACTCTTTTGTCACAACTTCTGGAAAGACGGAGAGTCATGTTTTTCGACAAAGATTTGACTAAACTGAGACATGACTTTTTTGAATTTCGACCCTCTAACATCGACGATGTTTCAAGGGATCGATTGGAGTTCTTTCTATGGGAGTTAAATTTCCTGGAGAGCTTTCTTAGTCTGCAGAGCTTCACCTTCGTAGGTGAATGCGGCATGCTAGATATCGCGCAGAAAATGAAAGAAATTTGGAAGAAGTCCATAACAGTACAGCAGGCTACTCTCCAAATTATCTTTTCTGGTTCTGACAGGGAGTGGTCCGCTGATCCAAATTTTGATCCCTTTGCCTATGACGTGCTAACGGAAATTTGGAAGACTAAGCTCGAATTTAGATCAAAATACTCCTTTCCCGAGATATCATCAATAGCACTTCCAGCCAACAAGGATGATATGCCTCCCCGTAAAATTTTAATGGAATTTATCGATGCTGTTATAGAGAATCTCAATGTTTTAGTGCAGATTGATGATCCTCGTTCGATACTTTATGTTCCGGAACCAAAGGAACAAATAAAAGAGGTTTTGAAGGAGTTGAATTTGCTGAGGTTTTTCGTCTGCTTTGTTTCAAACAAATGCACAGAGCCAGCTCAAAGCCAACACACGTTCTTCACTCACGTCTTAACTATGTCCAGCCACGCAGCAATGGTCGCATGGTTGTATTTGCCAATCCATGGCAAGGAAAATCAAGACGTGGCTCCAAGTGCAATGAATGATTTGTTTTCTGATATCCTGCAAATGAAGATTAGCCCTATTCACCCAGGCATTCGCAAAATTTGTACAGATGTCCTGTGCGCTTTGAAGTCGATTATACAACCAGGATGGCATCCCAAGATTCTAAATAAGCATGTAACTGACAGTGGATTTCTGGAGGCACACAATTTGATGAAGCTACCCTCTGTTAGTAATCCTAGTGGGCCAGTTACTTCAAATGATCAAATGGCGATCCTTCAGGATATGCTCAGCCTTATGAGAGCCAATCTCATCCATCTGTCAATAGTAGGTCGTGAGTTTCATTTTCAAGATATGGACACTGTTATTGTTGATGCCGGACTTCTAATTTACTCAATATATGACAGCGAGGGGGAGAAAGAAGGCATGACGATGGAGGCTGTGAACCAAGCACTTGGTCTTGATCTTCCGGGAAACATTCAGCCTGTCAAAGCGATGATATACCTCATCATTCGAAAGGCGTTTCAATCTAACTTGCCGAGGATTCATGGACTAGGCTATGTTGATTTTTTTTTAAACAACTTGAAGGAGTTCCAGAGCCGCCATTCAGATTCCCTTGCTTTTGTCATGAACCAACTTCAAATAATTCAGAAGGAACTTGAGAGTTTGCAACCTTTTCTAAAGACTGTATCACAAGGCCAACACAATAAGCTCAAGATATCTCAATATTGTGCTACACAGTTGATTAGCAAAGCGTATGAGGTGGAATATGTGGTTGATGCTTGTCTAAGCAAAGAAGTTCCTCACTGGTGTCTTGAGCGTTGGCTCCTTGATATCATAGAGGAGATTACTTGTATCAAAGCAGAGGTAGAAGAGATTCAAGAAAAGAAAATGTCTAGTTCAGTACTAGATGATACCAATACTGCCACTGATCATAAGTCATCAAAATTGGTTAAGACTCCAATGGTGAATCAACCAATTGTTGGTTTTGAGGACATGAGGAACGAATTGAGAGACAAACTAACAAAAGGATGCCGAGAACTAGATGTTATCTCTATTATCGGTATGCCTGGCCTAGGTAAGACAACTTTGGCCCAAAACCTCTATTCTGATGGTTCAGTTGTTGAACACTTTGATGTTCTTGCACAATGTTGTGTGTCTCGAGTGTATAAACGTATCGATTTGCTTTTGGCCATTCTGAACGATGTCACTGGTGAGATCCCTAGCGTCTCTACTGAAGCTGATGTAGCAGAAAAGCTTCAGAAATTTTTGAAGGCAAAAAGATATCTTATCCTTGTTGATGATGTGTGGGAAGCTAGTGCGTGGGATGATTTAATGCCTTGCTTCTATGATGCCAAAAATGGAAGCAGAGTCCTTCTAACAACGCGGCATCTTGCAGTTGCCAATTATGCTAAATCTGTTAGTAAACCCATTCATCTTCGTTTATTGAGCAAAGATGAAAGCTGGGAGTTACTAAAATCTAAAGTAATTGGTGAAGAATGGTGCTCCCTTCCCCTTGAAAAAGTTGGGCGACTAGTAGCAACAAAGTGTGGAGGGCTGCCTCTTTCAATTGTTTTGGTGGCTGGTATTCTGGCAAGGATGGAGAAGAAAGAAGAGAGTTGGAAACAAGTGGCTACGACTTTAAGTTCCCACATTCACGACGATTCAAAGGCCATTGTGGAACAAAGTTATCAGGATTTACCATGTCATATTAAGCCTTGCTTCCTTTATTTTGGAGCATTTTTAGAGGATAGAGTGATTAATGTTACCAAGTTAACAAGATTATGGACCTCAGAAGGATTTCTAAAAAGTTGTGAAAGCAAGAGGTTGGAGGATATAGCCGAAGGTTACTTGGAGAATCTTATAGGAAGAAATCTGGTTATGGATGCTAAGAGGAGTTCAGATGGTAAGGTTAAAGCATGTCGCATTCATGATGTATTGCTCGAGTTTTGCAAGGAAAAAGCAGCGGAGGAGAATCTTCTGCTATGGATAATACGGTAATATATATACCAATTACGATACTATATTTGTTTAATAAATCAAAATTTCAAGTTATATGTGAAAATTATTTGTACATGATTTTACTAATTTATATAGTCACAAGGATCAAGTATATTAGTTATATTTGAAAATCAATGTTATGATAATGCTAATATGCACAGGGATCACAATGCCAATCCTTCTTCCTGCATTTACTCTCATAAGCAGCATGCGCAACGTCGATTGGCCTTTTGTGAAGTGGATAATCTTGAAGAATGGAGCTCTTCTTGCACACATGTTGGCTCAATACTTTTCAGGAGTAATACAGATTTCTTTGCCCGAATTTCCGTGCCTAAACCCGCTTTCGCTATTTCACGCATCTTACAGAATTTCAAGTTTCTAAAAGTGTTGGATTTGGAGCAGAACGTTGTTATTGATTCTTTTCCAACTGAGCTAGTTTACTTGAGATATATTTATGCAGAAACTAAGCAGAAGTCAATCCCATCGTCCATATCAAATCTTTGGAATCTTGAGACTTTGATATTAAAATCTTGGGGACAAATGTTGTTACCGGTTACTCTTAGGAAAATGAGTAAATTGAGACATCTGCATATTAGTCACTTCTTCACTATAGATAATGCAGAGAAGTTATTTGAGGACTCCTCAAAATTTGATGATTTGGACACTCTTTCTCAGCCATATTTTTCTTGTGTCGAGGATGTTGAATTGATGTTGAGAAAAGCACCTAACATTCGGGAAATGGAATGCAAATTCAAGGGTGTTTGCAGCTTTCCGTTCCCTGTACTGGATTTTTCAACACAGCTTGAGACGCTACACGTTATTGGTGAAGTCGTTGAGCTCCAGCATCGGTATCCTGCATGCATCTCCGCGTCAAATCTCAAAATATTGAAACTGTCCGTCTTTAGACTGGGCCATGAGCATTTATCAAACATTGCTCAACTTCAGAACCTTCAGGTGCTAGAACTACTAGCCATTGAATTTGACGATGAAGAATGGGAAGTTAGCGAAGACGAGTTCCCTGAACTTAAAGTCTTGAAATTAATGTTTTGTTGCAGTCTTGAAGAATGGACTATCTCCGATGATGCATTTCCTAAACTTGAACGCTTGTTTTTGCGTGGACTAGAAAATCTGAAGGAGATCCCTTCTTGTTTCGAAGACATCTCTTCTTTAAAGTCCATTGAGGTAAAGGAGTGCAACGAATATGTTGTAAAGTCAGCAAGGGATATCCGAGAAAAAATAGTTGAAGAATATCAAATTGCTGATTTCAAGCTCTTTATCAAGTAATCAGAATTCAGGTAACTGAGATAGTACGACTACATGCAGTCTCATTTCCCTTACAATAAAAACTTGATTTTACTAACTATTCCTTTGATTTAACACCTTGTTTAATGCTTTATTATTTATTTTGAAGTATGTTAATTTGATAAAGATAAAAGTTCTTGAGATAGAAATACTATTAATTACTGTACTTATTGAGTTATTAACACTTTCTTTTTACCAGAGTACGAGGAATCTGTAGCCAGAGCAATTGGAAGATCACTGTGTAATTTTTCTCAAGTTTTTCTCTTTAATAAATTCTGTAAATTGTCTGTCAGTTGTTGCATTCATTGTAAGCTACATTTCAAACTTTTACAACGAAACAAATTATTCATTCAATCCTAAATGTTTGGTGTAAGTGATTAGATTTTGGCTCCTGAGGTGAATGGTTTCACCCTTTTCNTGATTGCGTACATGTTCGCGTGACGTGACCTCGATTTTAAATAAATCCAAGATACGCGTTCGCGTGATTTTGATTATTTTTCTTAAATAAATCAATGTCATGAATTGTGTACACGTGCGTGTGACATGAATTTTGATGCATCAAAACTAAACGGGTATACGCATACGTAACCCGTCTTAAAATAATTCTTTAAATATAAGTAGTTGAATAATTATAAGCGGTAAAATGTAAATGCACATAGGTATTAAAATCAGTAATTAAACAATTTAGGCCAAGTATAAATTATTAAGCGACTGTGCTAGAACCACAGAATTCGGGAGTGCCTAACACCTTCTCCCGAGTTAACAGAATTCCTTACCTGGTCTTATGGTTCGCAGACTTTAAACGGAGTCAAAACTTCCTCGATTTGGGATTTAAAAGAAACCGCTGACTTGGGACACCATAAATTATCCTAAGTGGCGACTCCGAATAAAAATAAATAATCCCATTTCGATTATGTCACTTTAAAGTGGAAAAACTCCCTTATTACCCGTACTGGGGGTAAAAAAAGAGGTGTGACATTTGGTGTAAGTGATTAGATTTTGGCTCCTGAGGTGAATGGTTTCACCCTTTTCTGTTTTCTTATGAGTTATGCTACCCTTGTGCTTCTGTGGGTGATGGATAATTTGAATTAGCAGTCTACAACAGCTTTTTAAAGAATTCTTCCTAAGCCTGGGATTCCATACCAAATACTCCATCCGTTTATTTTTATTTGTCCATTATGCTAAAAATATATACACTTTTACAGCTTTACTTATCAAATTTAGCAAATCAAGAGAAAATCATGTCCTTTTTCTTGTTTTATCCTTATCATTAGTTACTCATTTCACAAATTATTTCTCAAGACTTCTCAAAATACTATCATTATCATGTGTCCTATAGTAAAATATGTATTTTATCTATTACTTTTTAAAGGGTGTGTAAAGTCCATTTTGGACAAGTAAAAATGAACAGAAGGAGTATAAAGCATGCCTATTCGCCCATGATATTACAATGTAGACTTTGTTAATTCATAAAATTGGTATCAAAATTCACCCCGGAAGAGAGACTTTCTCCAACTCCTAAAAATGATCTAACGAGTGCCTGAGATGATTGTTTATGTCATAGGTTGTTGTTCTTATCTTTACTTAAATCTATATGATATATTAACATTAAACAAATCCATTAAAAATAAAAGTATTTATGAAGAATAAAGGAGAAAAGATTGGTAATGATTAAGTATATATAAATTCTTAAGAAAACAAAAATATCAAAAAAATTTATCTGACATAAGAAATACCNAAGGAGAAAAGATTGGTAATGATTAAGTATATATAAATTCTTAAGAAAACAAAAATATCAAAAATTTATCTGACATAAGAAATACTAAATAACGTCATGATTTTATAGTTCTCTCGCAAGTTCAGTTTAGGGGTAAATTTGTTTGATGAATAGTAAAAAATGCTTCATGATTAAATATATAAAATTAAATTCTTAAAGAAAGAAAGCTAAAAAAATATATGTGAAATGGAAAAAAGAAGAATTCATCAACACTCTTAATATCTCCTGCGAGTAATTTATGATTAATTTCACATATGATTATTGAACTTTTCCAATTGTAATATAACATTAAAGTTACAAAATTAATTTTGTCACATTAAGATAATATAATTACATGTGAACTGATCGAGAAAAAATGACGGGTAGGTCATGTTTCGACTCCGTGGACACGTCACTCACTATATCATCGCTTTGCCACATATTTGTATGGGGTAAAATTGGTTGATAACATATGGCCGAACGGTAAAATGACACATCGAACCAAAGATAGTCAAAAGACGAGTCGGGAAACAATTAATACCGGATGCAACGCGTGTGACCGGTACCGGATGGATTCTGAAGGGAACGTAGTTGGCGATAGAAGTTCAAAGGTTTGACATCGGATAGAATTTAGTGAGAAAATATTTGCTAGCTTTCACGAGCAGTCAATACAAAGAATATTTGCATTCAACGCAAACCATTATATACTCATCAGTTACGTTTTACTCTCATTTAAGAGGAGTTTGATCCTAGGATCTTGTTTTCTTAGGTAGAGCTATAAATATCGGAGTTAACAGCCATTGTTGGACATGAAACATTCTGCACACAAAACCTATAATTTACTATTTTGCTCTAAATCTAACAGCTTTCTCTTCACTTTATCATTATTTTCACTTATGCTCTCGAAAAAGCCAAGTTTGGAGACAGGCTTGTTATGTTCTTTAATTTCAGTCGTAAAATCCCAATTTTAGTTTTATTTCTTTATCATTTTTGTATCAAATCGATTCACTTGTCTATAAACATGTAACAAATTTAGTTGTACTGTTTTATGGGTAAACAATTTGGCGCCCACCGTGGGGCATAAACAGATGTGTAATCACTTTGGTCCATTCGCTTTTCACTAACAACCTTTGGTTCTTTCCTTAGTAAAAACCAGATACGGCAGCCGATGATGTCGACAACACACACAATGTTGAAGCGCATGTCAAACAGGAAGAATCGTCCCAACGTGATGACTCGAGATCCACAACGAAGGGGACGAGATGACCCCATTTCGTGAAGGTCAGTATCCTCGGCATATGCGGGAGCCAACTCCTGATGATGCGGAAGAGGAGCATGCGTAGAAATGGTCAAACTCCTTATGGAACAATAGAGAACAATCCTGGATCACCTCCCAAGACAGGATGAGGTGATGACGGAAATAAAACAAGCATTGGCAGGTGCTTACAATAACGTGAGCGGAAGGGGCTGGATTCCTCCCAGTGTTCCCACAATTAAACGGCTCAGAGAACTGATAACAACACCCCAAAGGGCAAACTCGGTTTCGACGAAGCCGGAGGAACTGTTAGCGGACCTGGTTATAATAACGGGGCTGATCCTTCCAAAATCGAGCTCATGAGATTCATGAGAGAAATTAATGATCGGATGGATTAAATTTTGCGCGCGCCACCGGTGTTAAGAGATCCAAATTCAAAAAAAAACACACAACTGTTGTTTAAGCCAAGCACAACACAAGATCTAATTCCGAAGAGATTCAAGATGCCAGACATACCAAAATACGATGGGATTTCGGAGCCGCGGGAGCACATCACAACCTACACCATGGCAGTGAAAGGAAACGATTTGGCTCATCATGAGATCGAGTCGGTTCTGTAAAAGAAGTTTGATGAAACCTTCACGAAGGGGGCCCTGACATGGTACTCCCTCTTACCGAGCATTTAATTGATTCTTTTGATATGCTTGTAGATTTGTTCATTAAGGCCCATGCTGGAGCAAGAAAGGTTCGGGCCAGGAAGGCAGACATATTCAGAATTTTGTAGCGCGAATCCAAGTTGTTGAGAGAATTTATGATCCGATTCCAGAAAGAAAGAAAGGATGATGCTACTGGAAGTTATAGATGAGTGGGTAGTGGAGGCATTCACGAAGGGTCTAAGCCCACTGAGTTCTAATGCCTCCCGAAAGCTGAAGCAGAGTTTGCTCGAATTTTAGGAAACCACATGGGCGGATGTCCATAACCGCTATGAGTCAAAAATAAGGTACAAGACGATCACCTTGGATAATTTGTATCGATCAAGGAATGGGGTCGAGATAAAAATCAGGATAGGTTTAAGAATTACTTTAATGTAGATCGGTGGTCCTCTAGAGGTCATTTTCTACCGTACGAGAGGACCGATGGGCATAAAAACAAAGGGTTTCAGTCTTCGAATAGGTTTCCTCCGGACAGAGAAGTGCGGCCGAAATAACAGGTCGTTGCAGGAGATAGAAGTGCCAGGAGCACGAGACTCCGCATATCTCTGGTTATCGGATTGCAACTTTAACATTAGCCTAGAAAAGTTGGTGTCGGCAATACGAAATATCAAAAAAGCACGGTTCCGAAGCCAGTTCGATCAAATCCTAGCCAGAGGGATCCCAGTTTATGGTGTGAATACCATGGGATTCACGACCATAGAACTGGGGATTGTCGACATCTTCTCAAAGAGGTGGCGACATTGCTAA
Organism: Nicotiana paniculata; assembly: GCA_005239505.1. NCBI lineage: Eukaryota > Viridiplantae > Streptophyta > Magnoliopsida > Solanales > Solanaceae > Nicotiana > Nicotiana paniculata. The sequence continues at coordinate 46,803 of ML308840.1, read as the reverse complement.
GGAATGGCCATCTAGAGAGTTTTTGAGTGACCTAGACAAAAACAATCATGGCCGGTACGCGGAGCCTTCGAAGACAACCGAAAGGCCACGTCGGATGACCACCAATATGATCTTCGGAGGAAACAAAGTCAATGGGGAAACCTTTTCAGCAGCGAAGAAAATGAAGATATCGGTAACTCACAACAAGAGACTCCTAGAGGTCGCGGAAGAGAATATCACCTTCACGGAGGAGGACACTGACGGCCTTTTTCTTCCACACAATGGCGCTTTGATAATCTCTCTCAATGTTTCAAATTTTAAAATTAAGCGTGGTTTGGTTGACCCAGGAATTTCAGTCGACATCATACAATGGAGAGTTATATAACAAGCGAAGGTAACCGGGAGCATCATTTCAGCGACAAAACTCTTAGTTGGCTTCAACTTGACAACTCGAGGAGAGATTTTACTTCCCACACATGCCGAAATAGTAACGACGACCACTCTATACGAAGTGGTAGATGGAGATATTGGTTAAAATGTAATCCTTGGAAGGCCTTGGATACACAAGATGAAGGTTTTACCCTTAACATAGCACCAATTTTTTAAATTTCCGACGTCAGAGGGAATTAAGCAAATAAGAGACCAACCGACAGCAAGGGAGAAGAATATGGTGACTATTTCTAGCAGCAAGGGAAAAGAATCCAACAAATAGCAATTACAGGAACTGACGCCTCCCTTTTCGAATGAGGACGATAAAGACGAGGAGTCATCAAAATCCCATCAAGTTCCTAGATATTTTAAGGTACCAGAGGAGACGGATGCGACCAAGTCGACCGCGAAAGAGCTTGAGTAGGTGTCCTTGCTCAAAGACTTTTTGGAAAGGAAGTTTAATCTGGGAACAAGATTAAATCCCGAGCTCAAGATAGAATTTATAGATTTTCATAAAGCTAATGTTGACTGCTTTGCATGTTCACACTCGGATATGACATGTATCCCATTGAAGGTAGGGGTCCATAAGCTAAGTCTGGATCCAAAATTTCCACCGGTAAGGCAAAAGAAATGCCTGATAGTAGAGGTCAGGAATAGGTTTGTTAAAGAAGAGGTAACCCGACTACTCAATATCGATTCAATCCAGGAGGTAAAGCAACCGGAATGGTTAGCAAACATAGTTGTATTACCTAAAAAAAATAACAAATTTATGATGTGCGTAGACTATAAGGATTTAAATAATGCGTTCCCTAAAGACTCATTCCCGTTGCCGAACATTGATCAAATGATTGATGCTACAGCCTTACACGAGTTAATGAGTTTCCGTGATGCTTAATCCGGGTACAACCAGATTAAGATGAACCCAGAGGATCAGGAAAACCCATATTTCCTAACAAACTTTGGCACATATTTCTATTATGTGATGCCTTTTGTGCTTAAGAACGTCGTGCCACTTATCTGAGGCTCGTTAATAAAATGTTTGAAAAACAGATAGGGAAACATGTTATTTAAGTCTCTAAATGTAGGAGATCATTTGAAATATCTTCAAGAAAATTTCAACATTCTGAGGAAGTAAAATATGAAACTCAATCTCGAGAAGTGTGCCTTCAGGGTCGACTCTGGAAAGTTCTTGGAGTTCTTGGTCTCGCAAAAAAGGACTGAGGTAAATGTCGATAAAATCAAAGCTATTGAGGACATTTCAGACCAAATGACAAGTGTGAAGAAAGTACAGAGACTGACTGGAAGGTTGGCGGCTCTAAGCAGGTTCATCTCAATATCCTCATAAAAGTGCCATCACTTCTGAAAAAGAAGAACGATTTTGTATGGACTTTGAAATGCCAATAGGCAATTGGAAGACCTGAAAAGGTACCTATCCAGCCCCGTGTTACTTTCAAAACTAGGGGAAGGAAAGTAGTTGTTAATATACCTAGTAGTCTCGGAAGTAGCGGTGGGTGTCGTTTTTGTTTTAAAGAAAGAAGGTACCCAATATCTTGTTTATTACATTATTAAAATACTTTCAGGAGCGAAGACTCATTATCCGCACCTCGAAAAGTTGGCCTTAGCTCTCATAGTTGCCTCTCAAAAACTTAGGCCTTAGTTTCAGTGTCACCCCATAGCCATTGTGACAACCTTTCCCTTAAGAAATGTCCTTCACAAACCTGAGTTGTCATACCGTTTGGCTAAATGGGAAGTCAAAATTAGAGACATTGAGTACAAACCTAGGACTGCAATCAAGTCGCAAGTTTTGGTCGACTTTCTGGCCGACTTTAGTTTTGAGTTAACGTCCTTGGCTTCTAAGGAAGCAGTGCTGGTATCGGAAACGACAGTAGGAGTTTGGACCTTGTTTACGGATGGAGCCTCCAACGTAAAAAGGTTTTGTCTCGGGGTAGTTATAATCATGCCCTGGGGGAAACCGTGAGGCGGACCATTAAAATTGTTCTGTTAACTAACAGTGAAGCCTAGTATGAGGATTTGATTGTAGGACTTGAGCTGTCCCGGGGACTAGGCTCCGAGGTCATCAAAATAAAATGTGACTTCCATCTAGTAGTCAACCAAGTGTATGGGATTTTCGACGCGAAGGAAAAGTGTATGCAGTAGTAGTTAAACAAGGTTCAACCATTTCTTGCACGATTCATAGAATGGTGGATCATTCATATTCCGAGGGTAGAAAATGCAGATGCAGACACGTTGGCTAGTTTAGGGACATCCATGGAGATGAAGGGATCTGATTCTAGTACGGTCCTTCAATTGTTGCATATGGTGCTAGATGTGGATGGCTACTACGAGGTAAACTCGATGAACTTAGTCTGGGATTGGAGAAACGATTCATCGAGTATCTCTGGCATGGTAAATTACCCGAAAACCCAAAGGCGTCCCGGGTATTATGGGTCAAAGAAGCTCGCTACTGCCTCGTAAATGGTTAGTTATACAGGAGATCGTTCCAAGCACCATTGGCCCATTATCTAGGGGTCTCAGAGGCAGACTACGTGATAAGGGAAGTCCATGAAGGAGTTTGCAGGAATCATTCTGGTGTAGACTCATTAGTTCAAAATTTGATAATGGAAGGTTACTACTGGACCTAGATGGAACATGACGCAAAGGCATTCGTGCAAAAATGTGACAAATGTCAACGTCATGCACAGTTGGTGCACTAGCCACCAGAACTTTTGCATTAAATTATGTCTCCATGGCCATTCGTGAAATAGAGGATGGACATAGTTGGACATTTACCACCGGGCCCCGTAAAGGTAAGATTTCTTTTAGTTTTAATTTATTACTTCACTAAATGGATAGAATGGGGTCCTTACCAAATATCGGAGAACGTGAAGTGGTCGACTTTATATGGAATCACATAGTCTGCCGGTTTGGAATTCCAAAGGAAATTTCTTGTGACAACGGGCCGCAGTTTGTAGTCTCAAAAATCATAAAGTTTTTGGAAGGGTTGAAACTTAAGAGAATTGCGTCTTCACCGTACCACCCAAGTTCTAACAGACATACGGAATTGACCAATAAGGTAATTATTCAAAACCTTAAAAACAAGTTAGAAGATGCTAAGGGCAAGTGGCCCAATGAGCTACCGAGAGTGCTATGGGGATATCAAACAACGGCGAAGTCGTTCACGGGAGAAACATCATTTTCTCTCATGTACGGTTCATAGGATCTGATACCAGTGGAAGTAGGGAAATCGATTTTGAGGTTTTACGGATCAAATAAAGAGGAAAACAATGAAGCGATGCTGGTGAAGCTTGACTTGCTCGATGAACACCGGGACTTGGTGTACGTGAGGATGGTGGCTAAAAATCAAAGGGTGGAAAGGTATTATAATCGCAAGGCAAATATCCATTATTTCAAAGAAGTAGAGTTGGTTTTGAAAAAGGTGACTCAGAGCACTCGAGAAGCCAACGGTCGGAAGCTCGGACCAACGTGGGAAGGTCCTTACCGAGTTTCAGCTATCACCAGTAAAGGATCATATGAGTTGGAAAATCAAGATGGATTCAAATTGCCCAGCAATTAGAACGTGACTCACCTCAAAAGGTATTATTGCTGATGGTTATTGCCAACATTAGAAGTATGTGTTGTACGATTTTTCCCTTCGACCAATTGTTGTCCCAATCGGGTTTTTCTACCAAGATTTTTAATGAGGCAACAACGAAAAGCATACTACAAAGGAAGCATCACCTGCAAAGGAAATACCTTTAAATATCAAGGCACTAAATTCTCACATCGATGGCAAACATCTATGTGGCAGGTTAAATAATCTCTGGCTCGATGACAAGCTTTGCCTTGAATTATCAAAAAGGACTATTTAACTGTTCACAAGTTATCTCCGCCGATGAAGAACCAATATGGATACAAGACCTGCAGTGTTCGAATCTGCATGCTTTGCATTCGAACACTTAGGGGTGGAATAATATCTGATATGGCACCAAGAGTGCCACAAAAATCGGGGACTGCGAAAACTAGGATCGATGTTTCATCAGGATCGGGGACTGCGTGATCAGCCTCGTAAAAATAAGTTGCACAAATTAGCCACATATATTGGCTACTATATTTACTTAAGCAAATGAATGCCTATGTACTTTTAAAAATAGAGGGAGTAAAATAAAGTCCTTTTATTTTTATCTTAATTCTTGTCCAAATGATGAGTTAATTTTATCGTTTGAAAGTTTAAAAAAACTTCAAATGCTTGTGTCGGAATGAATAGGATATGTCTTCTTCAAGAGAGCACCATAAACATAAAATCCCTCTCTTATGAAACTCTCATAGTAAAGGGTAGATTCCAAAAGAGTTTATGCCCGGAATCAAAAGCTATCAGATGAAAAAATATACCTGAAGCTTTAATCAACTAAACATAAAAGGGATATTGTTGCACAACACTTAAGCAAAACATTCTTTTACTTATCAAGTGCCAAACTCATTAAAAAATTTTGGCATAATTACAAGAGGTAAAAGTTAAAAAAGTATACACTATTCCTTACTACCAGAGCCCGAAGGGGGAGAAAGATCTATATTTTCACCGGTAGAAAGAGGCAGATCTGCTACCGACTCGGGGCCTTCGCCTTCTTCAGTCTCACCTTTGGTTTCTGATTACTTGAAACTAGTATTCGAGGAGTCATCAGGACGGGCAGGAAGATTCTCGCGAGCAGTTAACTCCAGTTCTCGAGCTTTGGCAATGCAATCATCGATATCAGTAATGCCTACTTTGGCTTCCTCCAAAGTCTTCCTCTTTATATGGTACATGGAATAGGTCTTCTCAAAGATGAGGGAATCTTCTTGATCCTGGATTTTTGCTCGGTATTTATCAATTTTAGCCTGGATCCCTTCTCTTTCAGCTTTCATGGCGCTGAGGCTGGAATCAAGTTCAACAGTTGTAGTTGAGTGCAGCCGGTTTTTCTCCATGACCCTTTTAAGCCTCTCTTCTCCTTGGCAGCATTGGCATCCTCGGTGTTGGAGAGCAAGTTGGCCTTCAAATTATTAATTTTCTCCTCGAGGGCAGACTCGCGCTCGGCAGCGGCGATTGCAGCATCTGGAGATCAACCCACTTGACCTTGGCCTTGGCCTCTCTAAGGTCTATGTGCAGTTGAGAATCTTCTTGGTTGTGGGCCATTTTATCTTGCTCGGTTTGCTGCAACCGAGCCTCAAGCTCGTCCTTTTGTGCAACTTTTATCTCCAATACCGGGAGGCATACGACAAGCGGGTCCCTCTCCGCCAAAAGTTGATCCCGCTCAGAAGCAAGTCCTTATTTGTCAAGGATCAAGCTTTACAGGCCCTCATAAACAAGGAGATTGGCCTAAAATGAAAAGGTTTGAATTAAGGTTACCATTACAACACATAAACGGAAAAGACGATAGAAGAAAATTAGGATGGTACATGCGCCGCACTGTGCATACTATTGTTTATCAGACACTCCCCAAAAAGGGAGCCCATTTTCTTCAAATCCTTCACTGAAGCCAGTTGTTTCATATAATTGGCAAGCTCCACCAGCCTGGAGAGGATATAACACTCATTCGTAATTTAAAGAGTAACGCTTCGCCTTCCTTTAGGATCTTGAGAAGGTATACTATAGTTTCTCCCCAAGTTCCCGTGGTCAGGATATCGAGGAGGAGAAGTGTCCCTTTCTATTTCAGCTGATGCTGGTGGAGGAGACGCAGTTGGTGCTAGTGGTGAAGGAGCAGGTGGCGTCGTGAAGTTGTTGGTGTAGCAGGAGGAGAAGTAGTTGTGACAGAAGGGATGGTGATTGTTTCTTTCTCCATGGTTGAGGACATAAGAAGCCTAGGATCCTAACTCCTTGAACCACAGATAGAAATAGGGGTCAGTATGCGAGAATCAGCATTCTCAACTAACCCGATTTCATCCCAGAGTGCCTGAACTTCTTCTGTTGATAGGTTTTGGAGTTCCCCCGATTGAGCAACCAGTTGAGCCAATGAATATCCTTTTATCCTTTGAAGGATATCCTCTTCATCAGTGGCATCTCCTTCATCATCAAGGACCACTGTAGGAACTGCGGTCGGCTCGGTTGGTGTTTTCTTTGCTCTCTTCTCCTGAGTCCCAGCCGAGGAGGAACGTTTATCTTCGATTTCTTGTTCTTATAGTGGGACTCCGAGAGGAGGCACCCTCACCAGAGGCTCGGACAGATCCACGAGCTCTACTCTAGTAAGGGAATTCTGCAACACCCTCTTAGCCTCCTCGGGTTCATCTGAGGCATCGACTTTGGTGCAAGTGACGGAACCCCTCGGAAGCCCTGTATAAGGAAAAATGAAGTTAGGAATTTATTTATGAGATTTCCTATGTTCGAATAAGGATAAATGAAAGAAGGACTTGGCTTACTATGATTCTTTCCTTCCACCCGTATTTGGGAGCCATCTCCTTCCACCGACGAGTTTTCAGAGTCGTTATATCTAAAAAAAATTGTACCCATTAGTTCAGACAGTGAACCCGTGGCGGTTCCAAGCAGGTAGCTAAAACGAAGGGAACAGAAAATCAACAAAATAGGAAACTATCTTTTTACGAGAAAGGAACCAAATAACTGAAGACTTACGAAAAAGATTCCATGACTCGAGAAAGGCTGGAGTTGAGGTCGGGATAATGTCTGCGGTAGCTATAACAACGAAATGTTCCATCCCTTCACGGTCGTTGTCATCATCTACGCTGGTGAGGAAGGCATGGTGTTCTCACTTGCTAAAGTTTAATACTCTCTCACGGAAAATCTTGGGAGAGTATAAGTTCATCATATGTGCAAGAATTAGGGTTTCCCCGGTCCTAGTGCACAATTGACGAAAGAAGGCCACCGTCCGTCATATTGATGGGCCTACTTTTGCTAAGCGGACTTGATATTGGTGGCAAAATTCTAAAATTACTAGGTCTAGCTCTGCACTCAACCCCAAAGATAATTGACCCAAGGTAAATGGATACGTATAGGCATATGTGAATCCCTCCCTGGAGTAGCTAACTCGCTATACCATATCTGGGGCAAGGATTTCAATATTGGGGCAGCTCTCCTCCTTCACGGTTGGGATACCAGAGGGACGAACGGAGGAGGGGTACCTACAAACTGGCTAAAGCCGGTGGCATTGAGAAGTTGCAAGAGGATTTTTTTCTTGAAGATCATCTACATTGTTTAGCTAAAGTAGTATGACGGTGCTAACAGTTGGAGGATCAGACTCAATTTCAACTTCCTTGTTTTTGTTTTTCTTCGGGCCTCCGCTGAAGAAAATATCGGTATTATTGAGGGAAGCAGTGTATGAAGACATGATAGTAAAAGGTTTGTAAAAGAAAAGTTCTTGTTGAGGAGTTTAAGGTTGTGAAAGGGTTATAAGCAAATGCAGAGAAGGAGAAAGACTTATGAAAGTTGTGAAAGTGAAGAAATAAAGTGTCAGAGAAGTTATAGACGGCAAAAATTGTAATCGTGATTACCTCAAAAACCAGCGATATTTGCTGAATCGCGAGGCAATACGTGTTCGGGGTATTAAATGTGAGAAGACGTGCGTCCTTTCAAGAGACTGCTCAAGAACTTTCCCGCTAATAAAGGAGTCTTCATCTACTTCTCGATAACACTAAGGTGCGTCACCAGAAAGTAGGGGGACTATCTGTATGGGGTAAAATTTGTTGATAACAGGTGGTCGAATGGTAAAATGACACGTGGAACCGAAGATAGGAAAAAGACGAGTCGAATAATAACTAATACCATATGCAAACCGTGTGACCGGTACCAGATGGATTTTGAAGAGAACATAGTCGGCGATAGAAGGTCAAAGGTTTGACATCGGATAGCATTCAATGAGAGAATATTTGCCAGCATTCAGTGAGCAATTGTACAGAGAATATTTGCATTCAAGGTAGATTGTTATATACTCATCAATGACGCTTTTACTCTCATTTAAGAGGAGCTTGATCCTAGGATCTTGTTTCCCTAGGTAGAGCTATAAAAACCAGAGTTAAGAGCCATTGTTGGACATGAAACATTCTTCACACAAAAACTATACTTTACTATTTTTGCTTTGAATCTAACAGATTTCTCATCACTTTATCATTATTTTCACTTCTGCTCTCGAAAAACCGAGTTCGGAGTCAGGCTTGTTATCTTCTTTAATTTTAATCATAAAATCTCAATTTTAGTTTTATTTCTTTATCATTTTTGGATCAAATCAATTCGCTTATCTATAAATCACATAACAAATTTATAAAACAAATACGGCAATAATAATAATAATAATAATATTTACTACTAAGAGTGGACCAAATAGAATATTAGTACTTTAGTTATTACACTTCCCTTTTTACACAACACCACCACATAAAAGGGGCTAGAGGTCACCATTAACCTATAAGAGTGGCAATGGGGCGGGGTGGGAGCAGGCCGGGGCAGGTTTAAACCTATGTGGGTGCATTGCGGGTTGAAGCTATGCGGGTATGGGGCGGGGCGGGTTGATGGTTCTTTTACCCTCCAGCGCCTTTATCCAGTTTTGGTCCTTTAGGGTAACATTTAAAGTCAATTCCTTTGTTTAATCTTCATGTTATATTTCACGTTTTTGTACGTTAAAGTTTCGTCGTAAGTTAATCAACGTAGACTCGGGAATGAGATTATTTTTGAGGTTATAAGCATTTATGTTATTTATAACAGGTGATAAGTAAGTTCCGCGAAGGTTAGAGGGTAAATGAATCAAAGAAAATGAGTTTCTTTGAAGGTTGTCAATTTGGGATAAAATACGGTCTAATCTATAATACCCGGTATTTATGGACTAGTGTCATACAAGGTACCACATGACCATAAATAGTAAGGTATATAAAGTGTGTTAAAAGTGATTAGAATTTTAAGTAATTTGAGAAAATTCTTAATTATGTGGATAATTGGTTAATTATGAATTTTTAATGGGAGATTAACAATGTGATTAGGACTTGTGGATAAGCTTAATAGAGACTCCATACACACACCCCGCCCCCAATGTGGCAGCAAGTAAATATGGATCAAAAACCAAACAACGACTCTTGGTCTATGTAACTAGGTGGCTTATTTAGGGGATTTTGTGGCTAAGTCATCACATAAGAGGGCCCATATCCACTAAGATAAAAGACCTCTCTAATTCACTAAGGGAGATTCTTGTCTCTACAAAGCAAAGGATGAGGTCATCTCTTCAACAAAGTACGGATGTAGAATTAAGGATGAATATTCAACAAAGTAAAGGATGAGATCTTCAACAAAGTAATGGATGTAGCTTCAACAAGAATTTTTATGAACCCCTACAGTGTAATAGCAACGTGACTTAAAATTCTAAGGGAGCCCGGTATAACCTTTCTCAAGAATATCATGCGAATTTTTCCCTACTTCAATCTTTCCGTTATGTGTTTTGTCGCGATTGTCGTGTATTAGAGAGGTTTTCAAGAGAATTGGCTCAGGTATGTTAAGGCTATCCCTTCTTTCCTTTTGGCATGATTCATACGATACTAACGAAACGAGCAAATGCACAACTTTCGTAAATACCTCTATTCATAGAAGCACTAGGGGTGCCTATGTTCTTGTTTCCCTATGTGTCTTATTATTACATCTTCTGTTCATGGGTCTCAGAAAAATACGTAGCTGATAAAGTTTATCCGAAGGCATATTGAGCTTATGACATTCCGAGAAATCGTATTAACGTACTTCTTATGCATTTCATTCATTTATACATGTACATTGACCCATGACCAGATGGTGTTATATACGTGTATATTATATGTATATGGGATATGGGAAAAGGTTACAGCGTTATATATACACAACCACCTAATCAGTTGGTATATATTGATGATTTCTCCCACAGAGGCCGAGATGATATGATGGGATGCCCTCAGAGGCTTGATGATGTTATGTACACATATACCTATGCATGATACGACATTTATACGCATATTCATGACATGATAAATGTTTCAGGATTCACAAATTTATTTAGACTTACAAGTGGAATCCTTTACTCCACGTTCCCTTTATGTCTTTTATGTACATATTTTCATGCCTTACATACTCAGTACATTATTCGTACTGACGCCCCTATTTTTCGAGGGCCAGGATTTCATGCCCGCAAGTGCATGTAGACAAGTTGACGATCCCCTATCTTATGATCCTTGCTCAGCGAGACTTGGTGAGCTCCACTTGATCCGGAGCTATTATTAGTTTTAGGTACGCTATTTTTGTATGTAGATATGGGTATGACGGGGCCCAGTCCCATCTTTTATACAGGTGTACACTCTATTAGAGGTCTGTAGACAGTCATGTATAGTTTTCTATAGTAGCCTTGTCAGCTTGCCCTACCGTATTCCGCATGTATATGTATATATTTCTTTTGGACATGTTTTCCTCACGTATGTTATTCACGTGATTCAGCAGTTTATTGACATATGTTATTCATGACCTACCCTTTAATTCATGTTTATATCTTGACGCATGTTCAGGGGTGTTCGATAGGTAGGACTCGGGCACTCGTCATAGCCCATCGATTTGGGTCGAGACAAAAGTGGTATCAGAGCAATTCTTTCTTAGGGTCGTGTCTAGTAGAGTCTTGTTTATGGGTGTGTTGTGCACCACACTTATAGACATAAGGCTACAGACATATAGGATGTTACCCTCCCTTCTTATCTTAGATCGTGCGATATAAGAATTCTTTTTCCTATTGATATGTTATGTTTTCAGTGGTTCTTAAGAAGCTACAGCCACCTAGAAGGGTAAGTCGTGGCTGATGAGACTACTAGTCGAGCGCCACGAGATACCAGGGCTCGGGGAGAGACTCATAGTGAGATTCCATCTCATACTTAACATACCCCTACCTCTCCAGAGGAACTCCGAGGGGCACCAGCTCCAGTGCCTGCCCATGTACATCCAGCTCCTCAGTCAGATGCACCAGGTCAGGAGATGAGATATGTTATTCATCTATTAACTCGATTAGTAGTTGCATAGGCTCGGCATCAGTAGGTAGGTATTGGTCATGCAAATAGGTCCGTCAGTGCAAGGGTTCATGATTTCATTAATTTGGACCCTGATCTCGGCCAAACCCACACCATAATTAAGTAGCGAGGTAGTCGATGCAATAATAAACCCAACAAAGGTCGGGATCGTATCCACAGGGAGTTAGAATATTAGATTAGGTGTATATCTAGGTTGATTGCAAGTGTTGGCTCTAATTACACTTCCACAAACTTGATTGGTGTTCTACTTCTATTTTACCCTATTGATTGCAAGTATTAAAACTAAGGACAATATATTTGGTTTTGGATTTTTCAAATGATTAAAGGGACTAGGGTCGTGACTTATACCTAGGTGGTTATATAACGGGTTGTAAGATCTAGGACAAGTTTGATTAGTCGGTGTTATAATATAGCTATCAACCCAAGTACTCACTTTATACCTCTCGATAGTTTGAGTGATTTTTTCCAATTTGGCTTTCTCAAGCCCAAATGGGTATTTGTACAAAACAAGTGATATCAGCTCAAGTCGAGTATTACTATCTCTAGGTTTAATCCTTCAATTGGGGCTATCAATTTCTTGAGTTCACCCCAATTCCTTGTTAGCCAAGTTTTCCTAGACTTCGTCTCTCTTTCTCAAGTAGATACTAAGACATTTAGGCATGAATCAATGTTTGCAACCATTCATTCTTGGGTTCTAGCAAGAACTAGGTTAAATATCACTAATCCAATCACAAACAAGCCCTCAATCAAATACCCACACTAGGGTTGGGTCACAACCCTAGCTAAAGATTTAGCTACTCATGGAAATTGCAGAAATTAAAGAAGAATTTAAGATAGAATTCATAATATTTGATTATGGGATGAAAATCTAGTGTTTAGAGACAAATCTAGTACAAAGTTACCAAAATAAGTAAGTAAAAAAAAATAGGTGCTCCTCTAAAACATAACTTAACCTAAAAATGACAAATTGTTCTATTTATACTAAGCTAAAAATATCTGACAAAATTGCCCCTGCGGAGGTTGTGTGGCTGCATAATTCTGAGTGCAACCGCACACTTGCTTCTACGGCCGCATAATTATGGTGTGGTCCACATTCCTTGGACTTGAGAGCTAGCTTTTTCTGTACTGATGTGGACCGCACAATTCTGAGTGCGCCCGCGCTCTTGATTATGCGGCCGCATAAAAATGATGTGGTCCGCACTCCTTGACTTTGGACTTGAACCCAGCTCTCTAATTCTTCACTCCTGTGGACCGCACAATTGTGGGTGCGACCGCACTTGACATCCTGCGGCCGCACAATTTTGGTGCAGTCCGCACTCCTTTAGCTTGCCCCCAAACATCAACTTTCTGAATCTCGTCTATTGCGGTCCGCATAATAGTGAGTGCGGCCGCAAATAGACTTCTTCAGCCACGCAATATTTGTGCGGTCCTCACCTCTTTACTTGCTCAAATTTCAGTCTCTTAACCTTTCTTCTGCGGCCACACTAGAATCATGCGGTCCGCACAGTTGACCTTTTTGCCCTGTTTTGGTTCTTGTTCACTTTTGACTCCTTAATGAGTTGATTTTGTTCCTTTGGCTTATATGTCAACATTCCTGCAAGCAAACCCATTTCATTAGTTTTTGGGAATACCTTTAAGCATTTTGGCCTAAAACACAAGTAAAAGAGAGAAAATAAGTGGTCAAAATTCCTACTTATCAACTCCCCCAAACTTAAGCTTTTTCTTGTCCTCAAACAATTAAGGAAATTCCCACCTCCACGAGAAAAGGGGATATTTCAGCTGGCCTAAGGTGAATCAATCACGCATCAATTGGGACTAACAATTACCCTCAACACATATGACTTATCAACAATAAAATGTTTTGACCTTTTGAGTACCATAGTTCTAATGTGACACTAGAGCATCAAGAGTTGACTTTATTCATCAAGAAAGCTCGCTCTTTCACGTAGGTCATTGGGGATCCCAAACTCCCCCTCCTCAACTCTCCATGAGAAAATCTCACTTTAGAATGTAACACTCGGAGCAAGGATTGTGAAAAGTTCGCTCATCTCTCTCAAAAGAATGCCACAAGTCCGAATCTAAGTACCATAATCTTACCCCTTATGTAAATCACCACTAATGTAAGCTCACTCAACTTGAAATCATGTAGGGCTTTTGCTGGATGTAATGAATGCTTTTGGATCAAAGTAGGACTTGTTGGAATATAATGGTTTCATCTTTCCTCAAGCACTCCATTTTCTCTTTTCGGCTTATACTGAACACATTTGTAATGAGTATGGGTTCTCTGGCTAGGAATAATTTAAAAAACTAGGAATAGCCCAGGCGGTGACATTTGAGAGGTTGTCACTGATCATTCCTAGTCACACGGGAAAAGAGGTCAAATGGGATTCCTTGGATAAAGTGGAAAATGCTAAAACAATTCGTTCATTTCTCTTTGAAGGTCTTTGTCCCCCCTACCAACTTGCTCCCGGACATTAGGCACTTCATCACTCTGATCGTGACTTGACAAAAGAAATAAGAGAAGGAACTTGGAGTTGACGCCCACATAACGGATTGCTTGCTTACCAAGCCATCCTGGCTTTCTCGACTCTTTGAGTCATTTTCTTCTTCCTTGGGGGAACTAGAAAGACTTAATGTCACTCTTTCTTGATCATGACATTCATTTTTCTCCTTTTCTGTTTACTCCATGCCTTTCATCATTGTTTTCTTTGAATCCCTTCAACTTTCTACCTTATTCATTTTCTTTTTGGAATTTTTCTTTTTGGCCTTTCTTTCTTTTCTTTGCCTTCCCTTTTCTTAATTTCTTTTTCTTCTTATACCTTTTATCACTTTCAAACTCCTCGTCTCTCCCTCAAACTTATGCTTTTGCCAATTTTTGTTTTCAAGATGCTAAGGAAAGATCGGGTGCCAAGAGAGGGTCATTACAAAACGGATAAAGGCTTGTAACGTGGTCATTGAAAGAAAAAGGGCTTCGACGCTCAAAGGGGTTGACTAGATATATCACATTGGTAGGCTTTGGGAGTTTTCAAGTTTTAAATTGGATCAAGTAGAGCCTACAATTATTTCTCAAGCCAAGCTAAACTTAGAACTTCGCCTAGATAAACATCCGGGCCATGTTCTAGACTTATTGGCGCGGGAACTTGGACTTCCAATTCAATCCATCACCTCTCAAGTTGTTGGATTGCTAAAGCGAATAGAGTCGAGGGCCCACAACAACCTTAGCTAAGATTGAGAATCACAAATGGCTCGATTGAACCACTAGATGACTGCTTAAGTCAACATAGGAGTCTAAAGGTCACAACTAGAGCTATTTTATGCCAACATCTTTGTTTTTAACCATAAGGTCGGAGGTAAATGTGTTAGTGCCAAGTGAAGCATGCTTGAGTCCCTTTTATTCATTACTACTAACGTAAAAGAAAACAGACTCAATCCCTTAAGAAGGTTGTCACGCCATCCATCATTGGAAAGAGCCACCCCGTTCATACAACGTCCACCTTTGGAAAGAACGGTGGCATTAAGAAAACCAAAGGCTTATTATTCACACAAAACGTAAAAAGAAGCTAACAAATTAAAAAGAAGCTACTAAAGTAAATAAGAAGTTATACTACTACGGAAAACAAACTAAAGAAGTTATGAAGTAAACTACAGAAAGTAAAATGTATATGCAAAACGAAGTAAAGCGAATATATACATAAGGGAAATGAATACATACATCAAATGGGAAAAATATATATATACATACCAAAGAGAAAATAAATATAAAGGAAAAATAGTGTGATATTTATTTCATGCGAAATGTCAATCAAAATCAATCAAAATGGACCACCCCCCAAATGAAAAACCAGCATTGTCCTCAATGCTAATCAAAAACAAGAACAGGGAAGGGTAGAGAGTGAAGAAAACTCCCTATGTGGTCTCAGTCTGCATAGGGTCCTCAGCACCCTCTGTCTCCTCTAATTGTATGTCATAATCATCTCCTGGCTGAGGGACAACTGTGTTGCTGAGCATCTGTATCATCTCCTCAGCAGTGTGTGCAGTCGCAACCGGCTCCTCAGACTGACTGGTTGTTGCCTCTAGTGCCTCTGGTAGTGCTGCTGGTGTTGCCGGGACAGTTTGCTCCATGAGCAGGTCCAATGGAAGATCTCTGGCAGATGCAATCTTTTCAATCTCTTTTTGATGCTTCTTCACCGATTCTTTGATCCTGAGACTTCCGCATCTTGTTGTCCTGTTTGCCCAACTCCTTAATGACCTTCTCATGCGTCGCTAGAGTCCCTAAAATGGTCCTTTGGTTGTCCAGAATTTTCTTCAATGTTTCCTCCACTGATGGAAGACCCTGTGGCTCTGCTAGGGCTGAGGACTGTGCTGCAACAACACTTGATATGGAAGCCAGCTTTGTAGTAATTGCCTGCATCCAGTTGTTGAGACTCGCCCAGTTTTTGGGAGACTCGCAGTGCAGTATGAGGGTAGTAGATAAGGTCGACACTGATAATGGCACTGATAGTCTAGCTGAAGCAGGAGGTCCAGAAGATGAAGGTGGCATGGCTGCTGTTTCAGCGGAAGTATCTGCTGTTGTGGAAGGCTCGGCAATTGAATCAGTAACCATTACCGCTGGCTCTTCATACTAGCCAGTAAAGGTAGTATCTTTACCCTTGAACTTACGGTTGTCAGTTCCCTAGAGGTGGTACCATGAAAAAGGCTTCTTTGCATTCACCTTCACATCATAATGCCTTGACTCCACCCCTTGATCCTTGAAGTACTCTGTGAGGGAGTTGGGGTAGGGATATGACCTCTCCTCCTTCTGGACCGCATTGGTAATGTTGTAAGACATCAGGGCTCCCACATTTATAGGATAACCGGCCATGATGGAAGCCACTAAAACTGCACGGGGAATTGGGAGGATGTTTTCATTGAGGCATGGATCAAGGCGACTGCACACAAATGTTTGCCACCCTTTGGCTTCAAAGTTTAGGGTGGCTCGGACTATTTGAACCCCTGCTGTGAGCCATGGAAGTGTTGTCCCTCGGAATACCAGAATCTCAGCTAGCCACGGGTGAACTGCATCACCCATAGCTAGCTTTTCCAAATATTGCACTGCTTCTACTTCCTCAACTCCCACATATTGTTTCAGTGCATGGGCGTCAAAGCGGATTTTCAAATTTTGGACATTCATCACTTTGGTACCCTTTTTGATGTGAGCAACGTTGGCATATAATTATTTGACCAGGTGATCATTTGCATCTAGTATGCTGAAGGTGAACCATTTCCATACTTTGCGCTCTTGGAATTGTTTGAGGACATTGGGGTTGTGCTTGTTCAAATCCTTCGTCAAGAATTGTCTCTCATGAGTGAGAGACCTATGCGACCACCATTCTCCGAATTTGGCAAAGGCCTTGGCACTGACAAACCTGTCTTCCCATATCTCAGGCCTCTTTGATCTTTCCAACCCTCCCACTGCAGTGTCGCCCCCTCTCCCATTGTTAGGGACCTCATCATCATCGTCCACATTAATTGGACTAGCTGGAACATGTGGGGGAGAGGGCTCAGAGGCTTGACTACCCTCCTCTGAACCTTCAGAAGAACTGGAAGAAAATGTTGGTTCATTTACAAGGTGGAGTCTCCCTGGGAATTGTTGTGATTGGGCTTCCGGTTGTGCTTGCACGGAGTTATCTTCAGAAGCTTCCCTGTATGGGAGGTATTCACTGGACTCGGAAGGTTCAGGGGCTCTATTGACTGTAGATTTCTTGCTTATGACCCTTTGAATTGCTAGTGGTAGGTTGCTTTTTCCTCGACCCCAGCCTCGGGAGGGTTCTGCCCTCCCTTTTGATGTATCTCTTCTACCTCGTGAGCGAACCATTGTCTCAACACATAAGTAGTAGAAATCAGTTAGAATTGGAGCTTATAATGTATATAGAAGCAGGGTTGAAAGTGCCGTACACAGTCTCAGAAATGGGCATTGCGGACCACACAAAAGTGAGTGCGGCCATAGACTGCCCAGAGAGGACCGCACAATTTTGAGTGTGGCCGCACAGCCCCAGGTTCAGACTACTGGGGTCTCTGATGTTGCCTTAGTGCGGACCGCACAAAAATGAATGCGGACCGCACAATTTTGAGTGCGGCCGCACAATGTCCTACTAGGGTCTCTGAAGTTTCAACTGTGCGGACCGCACAAAAATGAGTGCAGCCGCACAAGTCCACTGCGGACCGCACAAAATTTAGTGCAGCCGCATAAGTTTATCAATAAACATTGCCCTAACTTAGGAACTGTGGACCGCACAAAAATGCGTGCGGACGCATACCCTCTAGTGCGGACCGCAAAAAAGTGTGTACGGTTACATACCTTGAATAACACAGGCACTAACTTACGATTTAAACAGGGATTTTCACTAATTAGACATGGTTTTTAGCAATTAAGTATGATAAGATACTTATCCAGGCCCCATTTAGCATTTAAGACACTACCCACATGATGTTAAGCAAGATTTGACCATCTATTGACATTATTGGGTGTGAAGTTAACCCTAGATTAAAAAAAACTAAAACAAAGAAAAAGAAAAGGAAGAATCTAAAGCATTGAAATTAACATACCAGTAATGAATGTGCAGATGAGATTCAACACTTGATGAAATGGAGGAAGAGTGAGAGCAAAGGGGATATGCATTGTGTTATTAGTCTCAGAGGTCAAAGTTTGTAAAGTGTAAGAAGCTAAGAAAAGTCCTATTTATACTTTGACCCGTCTGGACCATAACTTACCTGAGTGCGACCGCACAATTTTGGTGCTGTCAGCACTCCTTACCTATTCCTTGAAGTGGTGGTGCACTCCGCATAAAAATGACTGCAGCCGCAGAATTCGTGCAGTCCGCAAAATTTTGTGTATGGCAAATCCTTAAGGAATTTCGCCAGGCCAAACTTCAGAGACCTTGCAATTTTCATCTCTCAGTTTTTCGACCGCACACAGAATAGTGAGGCCGCAGTGTGATGGTGCGGTCCGCATAAATCTGGTGTGGTCCTCACTCCTGCAACACATAGCCAAAAAAAAATTCTTTCAAAGTTCCTGCAATGCACACCCATATTCATGTATACACTTCACAACCAGTTAGCCCAAAACAATGCCTAATCTAAAAAGAAAATCAAGAGAAAGAAAAACACATGGGTTGCCTCCCAAGAAGCGCTTGATTTAACGTCACGGCACGATGCATGTTACCATCAATGTATTGAAATGGAGAAATGTCACGACGTGTCTATCATCAACCTTGCCAAGATAGTGCTTCACCCGGTGCCCATTGACTCTAAACTCCTCACCATTCTTATTTTCAGTTATAGAGCACCAAAAGGTGTCACATGTACAACTTCAAAAGGACCACTCCACTTTGATTTCAGCTTTCACGGAAACATCCGCAACTGAGAGTTGAACAAAAGCACAAGATCACTTTCTTTGAATTCTTTGTTCCGGATATACTTATCATGGAGGTACTTCATATTGTCCTTATACAAGGACGAACTGGAGTAAGCATGGAACCGGAACTCATCAAGTTCATTCAATTGCTCCACCCTAAGATTTGCAGCTACATCCCACTCAAGGTTCAGCTTCTTCAACGCCCACATGACCTTATGCTCTAGTTCCACCGGAAGGTGACAAGATTTCCCGAACACCAACCGATACGGAGACATTCCAATTGGTGTTTTGTAAGTTGTTCTATAAGCCCAAAGAGCATCGTCAAGTTTCTTCGACCAATTAGTCTGGTTTGCATTAACAATCTTTGACAGAATAATCTTGATCTCCCGGTTGGAGACTTCAACCTGTCCACTTGCTTGGGGGTGATAGGGGGTCGACACTTTGTGAGTGACACCATACTTGGAGAGTAAGGTGTAAAAGTATTTGTTGCAAAAGTCTGATCCCCCTTCACTAATGATGGATCTAGTAGTACCAAACCTTGTGAATATGTTCTTCTTCAAGAAAGCTACCATACTCCGAGCTTCATTGTTAGGAAAAGCCACAGCTTCAACCTATTTGGACATGTAATCCCCAGCTACTAGAATATAGGTGTTCCCACATGATCTCACAAATGGACCCATAAAATAGATGCCCCACACATCAAAGATATAAATCTATAGGATGTTGGTAAGGGGCATCTCATTATTCTTAGAGATCCCACCGGCCCTTTGGCATTCATCACAACGCTTAACGAGCTCGCTAGAGTCCTTGTAAAAGGTAGGCCAATAGAATCCACAGCTTAGCACCTTTGTAGCAGTTCTCGCTCCATCATGGTGACCACCATATGGAGAAGAGTGGAAATCTTCAAGATTACCCATTTGTTCTTCTTCTGGTACACATCTTCAGATAACACCATCAGTGCAAATTTTGAAGAGATATGGCTAATCTCAATAGTAGTCCAGGCAGTCCCGTTTGAGCTTCTTCCTTTGGTTTGAAGAGAAATCATTCGGAACAATGCCGCTCACAAGATAGTTATCTTCCTCCTCCAATTCTGACAAGTGGTCCGCCACTTGGTTTTCACTCCCCTTGCGGTCTTGGATTTCAAGATCAAATTCTTGTAGAACAAGTACCCACCGCATCAATGTTGACTTAGAATCCTTTTTTCTCATCAAATAACGAAGTGCCGCGTGGTCAGTGTGAACAATCACCTTGGTACCCATTAGGTACGGGCGAAACTTTTCCATAGCAAAGACAATGTCTAGGAGTTCTTTCTCGGTCACTGTATAGTTGACTTAGGCCTCGTTCATAGTCTTACTATCATAGTAGACTGTATGGAAGATCTTGTTAATTCGTTTCCCCAATACCGCTCCAATCGCCACATCGCTTGCATCACACATGAGCTCAAATGGTAAGCTCCAATTAGGCGCGGTGATAATAAAAGTGGTAGTCAACCTATACTTGAGTAGTTCAAATGCATTCACACAATATTCATTAAAAAGGAACTTGTCATCTTTCTCCAGGAGTTTTCACAAAAGGTTTACCACCTTAGAAAAATCCTTGATGAACCGGTGATAAAACCCCGCATGACCTAGAAAGCTCCTCACTCCCTTGACGGAAGAAGGGGGAGGGAGTTTGGATATCACTTCAATTTTTGCTTTATCAACCTCAATACCATTCTTGTAAATATTGTGGCTAAGGACAATGCCATCCTCGACCATAAAGTGACACTTCTCCCAATTAAGCACCAAGTTAGTTTCTTCACAACGTGCCTATACCTTATCCAAGTTATCCAAGCACTCTTCAAAAGAATCCCCCACAACAGAGAAATCATCCATGAAAACCTCGAGAAAGTCCTCCACCATATCGGTGAAGATGGCCATCATACACCGCTGAAAAGTTGTCGGTGCATTGCATAACCCGAATGGCATCCGCGAGAATGAGAAAGTGCCATACAGACAAGTGAAAGTGGTCTTCTCTTGGTCTTCAGGTGCAATAAGAATCTGGTTATATCAGGAATACCCATCCAAGAAGCAATAATAAGCACGTCTGGCTAACCTATCCAACATTTGATCAAGAAATAGAAGCGAAAAATGGTCCTTCCGAGTAACTTTGTTGAGCTTCCTATAATCCATGCACAATCTCCACCCGATGACAGTTCTTGTGGGGATCAATTCATTTTTTTCATTTGTTATCACATTCATGCCCCCTTTCTTTGGGACAATTGCACTGGCGAGGTCCACGAACTATCGGAAATGGGGTAGATAACCCAGCATCCAACCACTTGATGATCTCTTTCTTCACTACCTCTTGCATGGCCTCGTTCAATTTTCTTTGATGTTCCATGTAGGGTTTGGCATCCTCCTCCAATATGATTTTGTGCATGCAAAAGGCGGGGCTTATACCCCGAATATCTACCAATGTCCAACCTATTGCTTTCTTCCTCCTTTTGAGCACCGCAAGGGTGGAATCTACCTGCATGTTAGTTAAGCACGAGGAAATAATAATAGGTAAAGTGGAACAAGGGCCTAGAAACTCATACCTAAGGTGTGAAGGCAAAGGCTTTAACTCCAATGTGGAAGGCTCCTCGATTGAGGGCTTTGTTGGTGAAGTCTTCTGGTTTTCGAGATCCATGAAAAATTTTCAGGGCCCATAAGTATATGATCATATTCCTTGCAAAGCATTGACAGATTCTACAAAGCCTTCCTTCTCATCCTCATCATGATTCAATAGCACAGCTTCCAAGGTATCTTCAACATTTATCACAGCACTTGTATCATCAACAATTACTTCAGTCACAAGATCCACGAACGAACACACTTTGTTGCCATTAGGCTGCCTCATTGATTTACAAACATGGAACACCACTTTTTCATCGTCCACCCGGAAGGTGAGCTCACCAGCTTCCACATCAAATACGGACTTCCATGTATCAATAAAAGGTCTCCCTAAAATTATTGGCACCTCGTAGTCAACTTCACAGTCAAGTATCACAAAATTTGCGGGAAGGATGAACTTGTCAACCCGAACTAACAGATCATCAATTATCCTCGATGGCCTTTTCATTGTCTGGTCTGTCATTTGTAACCTCATGGATGTGGGTCTTGGTTGCCAAATCCCCAACGTTTTAAACATAGAATAGGGCATCAAGTTAATGCTTGCACCCAAGTCACATAGAGCTTTGGCAAAATCGGCACTCCCAATAGTGCACAGGATTGTAAAAGAACTGGGGTCTTCCTACTTTGGAGCCATGGAGTGCACAATGGAACTCACTTGATGTGTCATTTTGATTGTTTCACAGTTCAGTGATCTCTTCTTTGTTACCAAATCCTTCATGAACTTGGCATATCCCGGCATTTGTTCTAAGGCTTCAACCAAAGGCACATTTAAGGACAAACTTTTCATCATATCAATGAATTTCTTGAATTGATTCTCATTTTTTTGCTTTGCAAGTCTTTGAGGATATGGAGGAGGAGGCCTTGGCAAGGGGGCCTTGGCCTTCAGCACTACCGGATCCGGTATGTCTATTACATGCTCCCTAGATGGGTTAACATCATCTTGTGTCTCCTCCACACTTTCATCAATGTCTATCATCACCTCTTCATTAGCTTGCACATCATTGCTTGGCACATCATCATCTTAAACCAACACATCATCATCCATATTTCTTTTCTGGTTTGAGGTTTAAGCAACTCCACCTCTCCCACTTCTTGTTGTCACGGTCATTGCATGCGCAGTATTGTTCCCACCTTTTGGGTTCACCAGTATCACTAGGTAGTACCCCCTTAGGGCGAGTATTTAAAGCTTGAGAAATTTGGCCAAGTTGAACCTCCAAGTTGCGGATAGAAGTGTTGTGGGGGGGCTAATTGGGCATCAGAGTCGGCATTTTTCTCCATCATTTGCTTAAACATATTTTTAATCCGTCACATTTCATTATTAAAAGAATTAGGACCTTGCGAAGGATATGGAGGCGGGTTGTTTAGTTGTTGATACATCGGGGGCCTTTGAAAGCACGACCACCGATTTCCTTGATTATTATTGATCCAACCCCCTTGATTATTGTTGCCACCCTAATTATCTTGATTATTTCCTCCCCAATTTCTTTGGTTTTTGTTGTTTCCACCACTCCAATTTCCTTGGTGGCCTTGGTTGTTTCAATTTCCTTGGTCTCCTTGTGATCTCCATTGTTGTTGGTTTGGAGCATTGCTTCTTTGACCTTGATAATTGTTGACATATTGAACCTCCTCATCTTGCTCATCATATGCATCATCTTGATTATACCCACTATTACTTTGCTCAAATTGTTCCGGATGATTTTGTACTTGTTGACCTCGTTGCCTTCTCTTGTTTACCATCATGTTCACTCCTTCCATAGAATTCACTTGTCTTGGCCCTTGAACCTGTTGAAGTTGAGCCTTGGCCAATTGGTTCATGGTGGTTTTCAACTCTACAATAGCTTTCCCATGATCATGTAGCTCCTTGTGTAGGTGAATAATATTTGGGTCACCCTGAGGAACATTGGCTCAACTTTGCCACACCGAAGAGGTATTCGCCATCTCATCCAAGATTTCACAAGCTTCAGAATAAGGCGTGTTCATGAAGTTATCCTCAGCGAGTTGATTTTCCACACACTGATTCGTTGTGTTGATCCCTCTGTAGAAGGTCTGTTGGATCATGGCCTCGGTCATATCATTGTTCGGGCACTCTTTGACCATGGTACAATATCTTTCCCAAATTTCGTGCAATGGCTCATTGAGATCTTGCTTGAAAGCAAGAATTTCATCCCTTAGTGTAGCCATATGCCCCGAAGAGAAGAATTTGGCAATGACCTTCTCGGCCAACTCATCCCAAGTGTGGATGGAATGATTGGGCAATATCTCTAACCAGTCCAAAGCCTTTCCCTGTAGAGAAAAGGGAAATATCCTTAATCGCAGTGCATCCTCTGAGATATTTGTTTGCTTGATCCCCTAACAAGTATCAACGAAACCCTTGAGATGCTTGTAGGCATTTTGGTGTGGAGCTCCCGTGAAGAAACCCCGTTTCTCAAGCAGTGTAAGCATCACATTGGTTATTTGGAAGTTGCCCTGCCCTAATCCGGGGCGGGACTATTATACTTGCGTAGCCCTCATTCGGCAACACCCGGTGTGTTGCTCTTGGAGGAGGTGGGGGAAGGTTTGGGATATTATCATGAGGCGGTCAGCCTCGCCTGTTTACTTGAGGTTCGAGATGAACCTCATCCACTTGATCATCATCTACCTCCTCCCCAATGGTATATTTCCAAGGGGTTCGTTATTAAGAGCCATTTCATACCTAAAAGCAATTCACAAACAAAATTAGTGACACAGAAGGAAAGACAAACAAAACACACAAATACCTAGATATATAGCTAAATACATTTAGCTCCCCGGCAATAGTGTCAAAAATTAATCTCGGCCAAATCAACACCACACTTAAGTAGCGCGACGGTCGATGCAATAACAAACCCAACAAACGTCAGGATCGTATCCACAGGGAGTTAGAATATTGGATTAGGTATATATCTAGGTTGATTGCAAGTTTTGGATCTAATTACACTTCCACAAACTTGATTGGTGTGCTACTTCTATTTTACCCTATTGATTGCAAGTATTAAAACTAAGGGCAATATTTTTGGTTTTGGATTTTTCAAATGATTAAAGGGAATAGGGTCGTGACTTCTACCTAGGTAGTTATCTAACAGGTTGTAATATAGCTATCACACCCGGGTACTCACTCTATACCTCTCAGTAGTTTGAGTGATGTTGTCCAATTTGGCTTTCTCAAGCCCAAATGGGTATTTGCAAAAAACAAGTAATATTAACTCAAGTCGGGTATTACTATCTCTAGTTTTAACCCTTCAATTGGGGCTATCAATTTCTTGAGTTCACCCCACTTATTTGTTAGCCAAGTTTTCCTAGACTTAGTATCTTTTTATCAAGTAGAGACTAAGACATTTAGGCATGAATCAATATTTGCAACCATTAATTCTTGGGTTCTAGAAAGAACTAGGCTAAATATCACTAACACAATCACAAACAAGCCCTAAATCAAACACCCATCAAATACCCACACTAGGGTTGGGTCACAACCCTAGCTAAAGATTAGCTACTCATGAAAATTGCAAAACTTAAAGAAGAATTTAAGATCGAATCCATAATATTTGATTGTGGGATGAAAATCTAGTGTTTAGAGACAAATCTAGTACAAAGTTACCAAAAAAAGTAAGTAAAAATGAAACAGGTGCTCCTCTAAAACATAACTTAACCTAAAAATGACAAAATGTTCTGTTTAAAGTAGGCTGAAAATATCTGACAAAAATGCCCCTGCGGAGATTGTGCGGCCGCATAATTCTAAGTGCAGCCGCACACTTGATTCTGCGGCCGCATAATTATGGTGCGGTCCGCATTCCTTGGACTTGATATTTGGCTTTTGCTGGACTTCTGCGGACCGCACAATTTTGAGTGTGGCCGCGCTCTTGATTATGCTGTCGCATAAAATGGATGCGCTCCATACTTATTGACTTTGGACTTGAACCTAGCTCTCTGATTCTTCACTCCTGCGGACCACACAATTGTAGGTGCGACCGCACTTGACATCATGCGGTTTGGTGCGGTCCGCACTCCTTCAGCTTTCCCCCAAACATCAACTCTCTGAATCTCGTCTATTGTGGTCCGCATAATAGTGAGTTCGGCCGCAAATAGACTTCTGCAGCCGCACTAGAATCATGCGGTCCGCACAGTTGACCTTTTTGCCCTGTTTTGGTTCTTGTTCACTTTTGACTCCCTAATGAGTTGATTTTGATTCCTTTGGCTTATATGGCAACATTCCTGCAAGCAAACACATTTCAATAGTTTTTGGGAATATCTTTAAGCATTTTTTGCCTAAAACACAAGTAAAAGAGAGAAAATAAGCGGTCAAAATCCCTACTTATCAGACCCTCCAGTATTCACTAGAGCAGATCCAAACAAGGACCCTCAGGTATTTATCTATAGGATGTAGAGGACTTTGAGGGTAATGAAGGACACTGCGACTGAGTCAGTTGAGCTAGCTTCCTATAGACTTCAAGATGTTGCAGTTAATTGGTACGAGTCTTGGGAGTTGTCCAGAGGTGAGGATGCCCCTCAAGCGGTATGGAAGGAGTTTACAGAGGATTTTCTTCGTCATTATCTATCACCAGAGCTTAGACGGCCCAGATTTGATAGGTTCTTGACACTTCGGCAGGGTAACATGAGTGTTCGGGAGAAAAGTCTTCAGTTTGATTTGTTGTCTAGGTATTCTCCTACTATTGTATCTAAGATGGAGGATCGGGTTCACCAGTTTGTGATGGGGTTGGAGTCGCACCTGCTTAACGACTGTATGTCGGTCTCACTTCAGCCAGGCATAGATATTTCTCATATTCAATCATACGCTCAGGGTGTAGAGGAGCATAAGTAAAATCAGAGGGTCGATCGTGAGCATGATAGGGTCCAGAGTAAGAGAGCGAGATCTTCGGGTCCTTCTGGTGAGTTTCGAAGTGGTCAGAGACAAAATACCCGAGGTATCCATCCAACCATCGGCTAGAGCACCCTCTCAATTTGCTGGTAGGATATTTGATCATTCCATATATTCAGGTCCTAGTCATAATTCCAAGGCCTCAAGTTCTCAGTATAGGGGTGAGTCAAGTCAGATGAGGCCGCCTTTGCCACGATGTGCTCAGTGTGGTAAGCAGCATGCCAGGTAGTGTCGTATGGGGTTGGGTGTTTGTTATACTTGTGGTTATCCAGGCCACGTTATGAGGGATTATCCGATGAGAGGTGATGCAAGCATAGTTCAGCCAGCGGAATCTGTAGCTGGTTCGTCATCATCAGTACGCCCCTCGGGAAAGGTTCACAAGCACCAATCGATCGTGGCAGAGGCAGAGGTGGAGCATCTAGCTCAAGCGGTCCTCAGAACCGCATGTATGCATTAGCAGGATGACAGGACCATGAGTCGTCACCTGATATTGTTACAAGTATATTATCAGTCTCCTCATATGATGTATATGCATTGATTGACCCAGGTTCCACCTTATCATATGTTACTCCGTTGGTGGCTAGTAAGTTTGGAATAAAACCTGAGTTGGTTAAACCTTTTGAGGTGTCCACACCTGTTGGGGATCCATTGATAGCTAAGCAGATATATTGAGATTGTATAGTCGTAGTTCATAGTCGATCTACAGTAGCAGACCTAATCGAGTTGGATATAGTAGAATTTGATGTTATAATGGGTATGAATTGGTTGGCTTCTTGTTATGCCAAAGTTGATTGTAGATCAAATAGGGTCCAATTCCAAGTCCCAGGGGAGCCTGTTTTGGAATGGAAAGGTAATACAGCATCGTCGAGAGGTAGATTTATTTCCTATCTCAAGGTAAGGAAAATGATATGAAAGGGATATATTTATCACTTAGTTCGGGTACAGGATGTGAAAGTAGAGTCACCAACCATTCAATCTATCTCTGTGGTTAATGAGTTTCCTGATGTTTTCCCTGATGAGTTTCCAGGTCTTCCACCAGAGCGAGAAATTGAGTTTGCTATTGACTTATTACCAGATACTCAACCAATATCATTTCCTCCATATAGAATGGCACCCCCAGAACTGAGAGAGTTGAAGGAACAACTAAGGGACTTTCTTGAAAAGGGTTTTATCAGACCTAGTACATCACCGTGGGGAGAACCTGTGTTATTTGTGAGAAGAAAGATGGTTCCTTGCGGATGTGTATTGATTATAGACAGTTAAATAAGGTGATGATCAAGAATCAGTACCCGTTCCCTAGGATTGATGATTTATTTGATCAGTTGCAAGGTGCCAAGTGTTTCTTGAAGATAGACTTAAGGTTCGGGTACCATCAGGTAAGGGTTAAGGAGAAGGATATTCCGAAGATTGCATTCAGGAGTAGATACGGGCATTTTGAGTTTCGTGTTATGTCATTCGGTTTGACTAATGTCGCAGCAGTATTCATGGACTTGATGAACCGTGTGTTCAGACCCTTTCTATATTTGTTCGTCATTGTATTTATCAGTTATATATTGGTTTACTCCTGTTCAGAGGTTGAGCATGAATATCATTTGCGTACGGGGCTCAGAGTTCTACAAAAAGAGAAGATGTACGCCAAACTCTCTAAATGTAATTCTGGTTGAATTCTGTAACTTTCCTTGGGCATATTATTTTAGGTGAAAGTATCCGGGTTGATACACAAAAGATTGAGGCAGTAAAAACTTGGCCTAGACCTACGACACCAACGGAGATTCGTAGCTTCCACTGCTTGACGGGTTATTATAGGAGATTCGTAGAGGGATTTTCTTCCCTTTCAACACCATTGACAAAGTTGAATCAGAAGGGAGCTAAGTTTCAATGGACTGATGCTTGCGAACGGAGTTTCCAGGCATTGAAGGACAGATTAACTTTAGCACCGATTCTAACGCTCCCATAGTGGACCAATGATTATGCTATGTATTGTGACGTTTCGGGCGTTGGATTGGGTTGTGTACTGATGCATCATGGTAAGGTTGTAGATTATGCTTCTAGACAACTAAGAAAGCACGAAAAGAATAACCCGACCCACGATTTAGAGTTAGCCGTGGTGATTCATGCACTAAATATGTGGAGGCACTACGTGTATGGAATTCATGTTGATATCTATACGAATCATAAGAACCTCAGTATATCTTCAAGCAAAAGGAATTGAATTTACACCAAAGGATATGGTTGGACATACTATATGATATTGATATTTTATACCATCCAGGGAAGGGGAATGTAGTAGTCGATGCCCTCAGTTGTAGATCTATGGGTAGCATGTTATATTTACAACCAGAGAAGAGTGGGATAGCCCATGACATTCATCAGCTAGCTAGTTTTGGAGTTTGATTACTGGACTCAGGTGATACTGGAATTACTACTCAGGACACGGCAACATCCTATTTAGTAACTGAAGTGAAGGAACTCTAGTACGAGGATCCCTTGTTAGCTCATTATAGGGATACAACCCCCCAGAAGGAGAAGACACCATTTGAGATTACTGAAGATGGGATCCTCAGATATCAAGGACGATTATGTGTCCCTAATGTTGCGGGGCTGCGTCGGGAGGTTATAGGAGAAACTCACTATTCTCGTTATTCTATCCATCCAGGAGCAACAAAGATGTATCATGATATCAGGGAAATATATTGGTGAGACGGAATGAAAAATGATATAGCGGAGTTTGTTGCTCAGTGCCCTAACTGTCAGCAGGTTAAGATTGAGCATCAAAAACCTGGTGGATTATTGCAGGCTATAGAGATTTTGACTTGGAAGTGGGAAGTAATCAATATGGATTTCATCGTAGGCTTACCTTGTACCAAGCATAAGTTCGATTCTATATGGGTGATTGTTGATAGACTTTCAAAATCAGCCCATTTTCTGCTCATTAGGACTACATATTCCGCAGAGGATTATGCAAGGCTTTACATTAAGGAGATAGTACGACTTCATGGTGTCTCTATATCTATTATCTCGGATAGAGGTGCTTAGTTTACAGCAAATTTCTGAAGGTCCTCCCAAAAAGGATTGGGGACTCAAGTAAGTCTTAGTACGGCATTTCATCCCCAAACAGACGGACAGGTTGAGTGTACTATTCAGACACTTGAGGATATGTTACGGGATTGTGTGATAGACTTCAAGGGTAGCTGGGATGATCATCTGCCGCTGATTGAATTCGCGTATAATAATAGCTATCATTCCAGTATTCAGATGGCTCCATACGAATCTCTTTACAGATGGAAGTGTAGGTCGCCTATAGGATGGTTCAATGTTGGGGAAACTAAGTTAGTAGGACCAGAGTTGGTACAACAGGAAATCGAGAAGATTAATCTTATAAAGGAAAGGCTATTAGCAGCTCAAAGCCGTCAGAAGTCTTATGCGGATAATCGACGATGAGACTTGGAGTTTCAGGTGGACGATTGGGTATTCCTAAAGGTATCACCGATGAAAAGTGTTATGAGGTTCGGTAAGAAAGAAAAACTTAGCCCTCGGTACATTGGACCATATAAGATCATACGCAAGGTAGGCCAAGTAGCATATGAGTTAGACTTTCCTTCTGACTTGGAGTCTGTACATCCAGTCTTTCATGTGCCTATGCTTCATAAATGTATCGGAGATCCTTTCAGAGTCTTGTCAGTTGACGATGTTCAGGTTACAGAGCAGCTATCATATGAGGAAACTCCCATTACTATACTAGATAGACAGGTTCGGAGATTGAGGACTAAAGACGTAGCTTGGATGAAAGTACTTTGGAGAAACAATAATGTGGAAGAAATGACTTGGGAAACCGAAGAAGACATGAAGTCTAGGTATCCTCACTTGTGTCCTCTTCCAGAGAAGGAGCTTACTGAGACATCACATCCTTAAGGTACGAGTATGGATTCTTGTGTTAATTATTTTTATTGGTCGTGTCAGGCCATTGTCGTGATTGATGATTGTGGCAATATGTGGCGTTGAATTATTGAGTTTTCTACAGGAAGGTTGATAGTAGTACTGTTACAAAGGCGACTCTGCCAAAATTTTTGTCGCAACCCAAACCGATGGACCGCGGCGGGCACCCGGTACCTTACTCAACCGAGTACCAACATACCGTATCTTTCTTATTACACCATCATATACACGTGACATATGGGCCTAATAGGCCAACATGTTCATTTATAAACTCAAAACATAGGCCGACAAGGTCGTA
Organism: Nicotiana paniculata; assembly: GCA_005239505.1. NCBI lineage: Eukaryota > Viridiplantae > Streptophyta > Magnoliopsida > Solanales > Solanaceae > Nicotiana > Nicotiana paniculata. Next base: position 16,225 of record ML308840.1, on the reverse strand, counting down.
CAATCTTTCACGTACACGACATATGTCTACAAGCCTCTAAGAGTACATAAACGTCATACAGGTCGAGACAGGGCTCCGCCATGTTAATCAGTACATGTCCTAATCTTACTGACCACATAAGCAACTCTGGAGCAAATGGAGCGCACCAACACCTTCCGCTGAGCTGATAGACTACTTGGAGGACTCTCGACCTGTCTATCAGGACCTGCGGGCATGAAGCGCAGCGTCAACAGGCAAAATGGACGTCAGTACAGATAATGTATCGAGTATGTAAGGCACATAAATAAGTACATAACAGACATGGAAGAAATATAGAGTAAATGACTCAACCTGTAAGTCTGAATAACTCTGTAATTCATAAAATAATTATAGTGTCATGCATATGCGTATGAATGTCATGTCGTGCATAGGTACATTTTTCATAACATCATCAGGCCTCTGAGGGCATCTCATCATATCATATCATATCGACCATTGTGGGCAAAATTATCAACGTATACCAGCTGATCAGATGGTGGTGCATATATAACGCCATAACATTTCCCATATCCCATACATACATACATATATATATATACATACATATATATATATATATATATATATATATATATATATATATGCGCCGCCGTCTGAGTCATGGGTCAATATACATGTATAAATGCATGAAATGTATATGGAATACATTAATAAAATCTCTCGGTACATCATAAGGTCATTATGCCTCTGATTAATATCATGAAATAAACTTTACAAACATACGTATTTTCGAGACCCATGAACAGAAGATAATAATAATTCACATGGCGAATCAAGAAAATAGACACCCCTAGTATTTCTATGAATAGAGTAATTTATGAAAACCGTGAGTTTGCTCATTTCTTCCGTATAATTTGGATCATACCAAAAGAAAAAAAGGGATGGCCTTAACATACCTGGAGTAGGAAAAACTCTGTATAATATTTCGTTGGAGAACCTTCATTGATTAAACTTAGAACTCAAAAATAATCGGATTTCTGCTTTCTGAATCCTTGAACGAAATTGTGCTTGCTTCTTTGAAATTTTCAAACGAAATTTGGCTATGGATTTCTTGAAATGTTGGACGAAATGTTTTCTGCTTCTAACGTTTTTGGTTTTAAACCAAAGACAGAATGTTGTTTGATCTTTTACAAGGAATTGATTACCAAAGTCTCATGGATAATGATTACAAGTCTTATTTTGATAAGACTTAAATTTAAGTCATGTTTTGGTTATATTCCATAAGTAGCCATCTGGAAAAAGTGACCAAGAGTCATTTTTTTAGCCATGGTGACTTTATGCCACGTGGTGGGGGTATAATCTATAAAAAAAAATTCACTTATTAGTTAACTGAGTAATATCCTATTACCCGGTAATTAATCAATTATCTACATAATTAAGAATTTTCTCAAATTACTTAAAATACTACTCACTTTTAACATATTTTATAACTTTACTATCATGGTCATATAGTACTTTGTATGGTACTAGTCCACAAATATCGGGTATTATTGCTCGGCCCGTATTTTATCCCAATATGCCAAACTTCGACGAAAAATTCATTTTCCTTGACTTATTTCCCCTCTCACCTTCACGAATTTACTCATCATTTGTTTAAAATAGCATAATCCTTATAATCTCCAAATAATCTCTTTCTCAAACTTACGTCGATTACCTTACGACGAAACTCTAACATATAAAAATACGGAATGTAACATCTCGTTTCCGAGCTTATCTCATTTACTTATGGTGTACTTTCATTGTACAAAAATATGGGGTGTAATATTTATATAGATCCCGGGGAGTGAAACATTCGAGACGAATGTTTCCACGAGGGGAAGGATGTTACATTTCGCATTTTCGTACGTTAAAGTTTTGTCGTAAGTTAATCGACGTAGACTCGGGAATGAGATTATTTTTGAGGTTATAAGAATTTATGCTATTTATAACTGGTGATAAGTAAGTGCCGTGAAGGTTAGAGGGTAAACGAATTAAAGAAAATGAGTTTCATTGAAGGTTGTCAATTTGGAATAAAATACGGGCTAAGCTATAATACATGGTATTTATGAACTAGTGTCATACAAGGTACCACATGACCATAATAGCAAGTATATAAAGTGTGTTAAAAGTGATTAGTATTTTAAGTAATTTGAGATAATTCTCAATTATATGGATAATTGATTAATTATGAATTTTTAGTGGGAGATTAACAAGGTGATTAGGACTTGTAGATAAGCTTAATGGAGACCCCCCCCCACCCACCCCTCCGCGTGGCAGCAAGTAAATATGGACCAAAATCCAAACAATGACTCCTGGTTTATGTAACTCGGTGACTTATTTAGGGGATTTTGTGGCTAAGTCATCACATAAGTGGGGCCCACACCCACTAAGATAAAGTGTAATAGCAATGTGACTTACAAATCTAAGGGACCCCGGTATAACCTTTCTCAAGAATATCATATGGATTTTTCTCTACTTCGATCTTGTTGTTACGTGTTTCGCGATTGTCGTGTATTAGAGATATTGTCAAGAGAATCGGCTCAGGTATGTTAAGGCTATCCCGTCTTTCCTTTTGGCATGATTCATACGATGCAAACGAAACGAGCAAACGCACAGCATTCATAAATACCTCTATTCATAGAAGCACTAGGGGTGCCTATGTTCTTATTCCCTATGTGTTTAATTATTACATCTTCGGTTCATGGGTCTCACAAAAATACGTAGTTGATAAAGTTTATCCGAAAGCATATTGATCTTATGACATTCCGAGAAATCTTATTAACGTACTTCTTATACATTTCATTCATTTATACATGTACATTGACACAGGATCAGATGGCGTTATATACGCGTATATTATATGTATATGGGATATGAGAAAAGGTTACAGCGTTATATACTCACCACCACCTGATCAATTGGTATATGTTGATGATTTCGCCCACGGAGGCCAAGATGATATGATGGGATGCCCTCAGAGGCTTGATGATGTTATGTACACCTATACCTATGCATGATATGACATTTATACGCATATGCATGACATTATAAATGTTTCAGGATTCACAAAGTTATTTAGACTTACAGGTGAAATTCTTTACTCCACATTTCTTTTATGTCTTTTGTATACTGATTTTCATGTCTTACATACTCAGTACATTATTCGTACGGACGCCCCTATTTTCTGGGGGCCTACGTTTCATGCCCGCAAATGCAGGTAGACAGGCTGATGGTCCCCCATCTTAGGTTCCTTGTTCAGCGAAACTTGGTGTGCTTCACTTGATCTGGAGTTGTTATTAGTTTTGGGTATGCTATTTTTGTATGTAGATATGGGTACGACGGGTCTCAATCCCGTCCTTTATACAGTTGTACACTCTATTAGAGCTCTGTAGAGAGTAATGTGTAGTTGTCTATAGCAGCCTTGTCGACTCGCCCTAGGGTATTCCGCATGTATATGTATATTTGTCTTTTGGACATGTTTTCCTCACATATGTTATTCACGTGATTCAGCAGTTTATTGACATATGTTATTCATGACCTACCCTTAATTCATGTTTATATCTTGACACATGTTCATGGGTGTTCGACATGTAGGACTCTGGCACGCATCATAGCCCATCGATTTAGGTCGTGACACTTCAACTATATATTGAACCATCTTCTACAGGAAAATTATATCGTTGCTTTTTCTATTTATTTTTTTTATTTGCCAAAACACATTTACCTGATTATGTGTCTGATTCTAGTAATATTTTCTATTAATTCATAGTTTATCAAAACAAAACGTAATAATTTATTGAAATCATAATCAAACTTCAATAATATAATACCTTGTTTATAATTACAGTTGCCCGTTTATCTATTTGAGATATTGTATATTTTTTTCATTCGCATGTGCTAATATTTTGTAGATCATTAAGTTTAATCATCAAATTTTAAAAGTTTTACCTTATATATTAATCGCTAAGTGAAATTTTATAGATATCAGTCCTAAAATTATTTTATAAATAGCATAACTTTTGATGCAACATGTTAGGAGAAAAATAGATAAGCGAGTCATTAAAATATGTTACTAATCAATAAAAATGAAAGATAAATAAATAAAAAATTAAAAGAACTTATGGGGGCAGGGCGGATTGAAAAAAATTTCACTATGCAGCACGGGGCGGGTTGAGTCATTGCGGGTTTAGGCTGAACCCGCTCTGCGTCGCCATTCCGTAATAAGCTGATCAACTAACACAGCATAAGCAACAAATTTTGAATTGTAGTATAAAAACCGTTGACAAAGGAAAAGGCCGGCAATTGCTTAGCTGACAAATCAGATAAAATTAATGCCTAGTTGCTACGGAGTACATGATATTTTTGGAAAGCTGGGACCTTTCTGAACCGGCGTGAGGAATGATGAGCAAGAACAAGTAAAAGGAACCAAGTTAATTCCTCTCTGTCTTGGTTTTTGTTTTAAGTTACAAGGAAGTTGAAGAAGAAGGTTTGAGTTGATTCTTTTGTGTAAGCAGAGCTTCTCTTTTCCTTACAATTTGTGCTAATTTTTTTCGATTTCTTTTAGTTACTCCAAGCTCTAGTTAATTTACTTATTTTCCCCCTTTTAGAAACAGCAAGTTACAAAATGGCCAAATATATGTTTCCAAATTCTTCAACTTAATGATTAATTAAGCAGCAGGGTAACCTGCCTCTTCCATCTCTTAAATGGCCGCTTGATTGATTATTCACAGATCTATTGACTACTACTATTATATTATATTATATTACTTTGTGTCCCATGTGATATGGGAATTCAATAATGGTTCTGTATTTAACACTTAGATCTCAATTATTGATGGCTGCGGCAGGCGTGCAAAATTTATTGGATTTAAATTCAATAAAATAATTTAGACTATATTTTAAATTTAAAATATACTAGTCCAAATACATATTATGGGCTAATATAATTGAATTAATTACTTAAGTCCAATAAATATTGACTAGGATAGCTCATTTAGGTGGGCTACAAGTCATGAGCCCATTTTATTAGGCCCAGTATGTCATTTTCATAGAGGCTCAGTTTGATGTCACGTGTCATATGACGTGGCACGCCAAGTCAAACGGAAGAGCCAATAGGATCATGTCACGTGTCAAAATGACAAGGCATACCAAGTTAAATCAAAAGGCCAATGAAACCGCGTCACGTGTGCAAGTGACATGTTCTGGCCAATTAAATACGGCGTTATCACACTTCAATTTGATTAGTCGGAAAGAGTTTGTTCTTATCATAAATCTTCCCTCCTACAACTATAAACAGGGGTTTTCATAACCCAGAAAAGATACCGGAAGTTATAACAAGAAGCAAGAGAGAGCTCGTGGATCAAACGCTATAAATTCCTCCACAAGTTCAAGTTCAAGCTAAAAAACGAAGGACGAACAACAAATCAAGATTCAAGGAGTACAAGTTCAAATCAAAGTTCGTCATAGTTGAATTCAAGATCATCGTTCGTGACAACAAATATAGATTCAAGATCAATCTCAGAGGCCCTTGAATATATATTGAAAAAATAGAATCAGAGGAACCATAAAGATTTTAACACTCAAATATTTGAAATAAAATACTACGATTGTTGCAATATCTTTCGGCTTTGATTTTATTTTCTTGACGCAAATTTATTGTCTACAATTGTCTCTTTTGTTTCGGCTATCTTATTATTATGTTGTTATTACTATTTCTTGTTATTGTTTTTTTCTTTTTTTCATATGCTCAGCAGAATTTTTGTAACTGATGCCAATATTTGAAGAAGTAAACAATTAAATAAATTACCATAGCGACAAGCCGTGTCATTTTTTATATTTATACCGAATATTTTTTTTATTTTATTATTTATGTATACATATTTACAAAAAAAAATTAACGAAGCGGTTTTTTGTTGTTGTAATTGGTAAAGAAGAAAAGGAAAGTGATGTACCCATGTTCATACAACTTACAATAAGTTGACTTGCTGGTTATAATTGACTTACAATAGTAAAATTCTGAGCAAGTGGAAATCAAAGTAAATAAAAAAACTAATAAAGGAAGACGTCTGATTTGTGTCTCAACCTCTCTCCTTCTTCCCCTTGCAGTTCAAGTTCATACACAATTTCTAAGAAAGAGGGAAAATCATGTTTCTAGACAAAGATTTGTCTAAAATAAGACGTGACTTTCTTGAACTTCGACCCTCTAACACTGACGATGTTTCAAGGGATCGATTAAAGTTCTTTCTGTGGGAGTTAAATTTCCTGGACAGTTTTCTCAGTCTGCAGAGTTTCACCTTCGCGGGTGAATGCGGCATGCTCGACGTCTCACAGAAAATGAAAGAAATTTGGAAGAAGTCCATATCAGTACAACAGGCTACTCAACGAATTTTTTTCTCTGATTCTGACTGGAAGGGGTCTGTTGATCCAAATTTTGATCCCTTTACCTCCGACGTGCCAACAGGAATTTGGAAGATAAAGCTGGAATTCCAATCAAAATACTCCTTCGCCGATGTATCATCAATACCAGTTCCAGCCAACAAGGATGATATTCCTACCCCCAATTTTCTAATGGAATTCATCGATGTTGTTATAGAGAATCTCAATGTTCTAGTGCAGATTGATGATCCTTGTTCGCTACTTTATGTTGCGAAACCAAAGGAACAAATAAAAGAGGTTTTGAAGGAGCTGAATTTGCTGAGGTTTTTCGTCTGCTTTGTTTCAAACAAATGCACAGAGCCAGCTCAAAACGAACATACTTTCTTCACTCACGTCTTAATTGTGTCCAGCCACGCAGCAATGGTCGCATGGTTGTATTTGCCAATCCATGGCAAGGAAAATCAAGACGTGGCTCCAAGGGAAATGAATGCTTTGTTTTCTGATCTCCTGGAATTGAAGATTAAGCCCATTCAACCCAGCATCCGCAAAATTTATACAGATGTCCTCTGCGCTTTGAAGTCGACTATACTAGGTTCGCATCCCAATATTCAAAATAAGCATGCAACTGACAGTGGATTTGTGGAGGCTCCCGCCCACAATTTGATGAAGGCTAGTAATCCTAGTGGGACAGTTTCTTCAAATGATCAAATGGCAATCCTTCAGGACATGCTCAGCCTTATAAGAGCCAATCTCATCCATCTGCCAATACTAGATCTTGAATTTCGTCTTCAAGATATGGAAACTGTTATTGTTGATGCAGGACTTCTAATTTACTTATTGTATGATAGAGAGGGGGAAAAAGAAGGCATGGCGTTGGAGGATGTGAACCAAGCACTTGGTCTTGATCTTCCGGGAAACATTCAGCCTATCAAAGCGATGACATACCTCATCATTCGAAAGGTGTTCCAATCTAACTTGCCAAGGATTCATGGACTAGGCTATGCTGATTTCCTTTTAAACAACTTGAAGGAGTTCCAAAGCCGCCATTCAGATTCACTCGCTACTGTCATGAACCAGCTTCAAATAATTCAGAAGGAACTTGAGAGCTTGCAACCTTTTCTAGAGGCTGTTGCCAAACAGCGATATTACAAGCATGAGAGACATCAAGATTGTGTTACATATTTGATTAGCAAAGCGTGTGAGGTGGAATATGTGGTTGATGCTTGTATAAGTATAAGCAATGAAGTTCCTCACTGGTGTCTTCAGCTTTGGCTCCTCGATATCATAAAGGAGATTTCTTGTATTAAAGCAGAGATGCAAGAAATGTCGTTTGTAGTAGATGATACCATTAATACTACCACTGATCATATGTCATCACTACTGGCAAGGACTCCAAGGATGAATAAAGAAATTGTGGGGTTTGAAGATGTTATAGAAAATTTAACACACCAGCTAACAAAAGGAACCAGAAGGCGAGATGTTATCTCAATCGTCGGCATGCCTGGTCAAGGTAAGACGACTTTGGCCTATAGACTCTATTGTGACAGGTCAGTTGTCTCTTGCTTTGATATTCGTGCACAGTGTTGCGTGTCTCAAGTATATTCACGTAAGGAATTGCTATTGGCCTTGCTACATGATGCTGTTGGTGAGGATTTTCAACATAGAGAAAGGTGTGACTCTGAATTAGCTGATAGGCTTCACAAAACTTTATTCCATAGAAGGTACCTTATCCTTGTTGATGATGTGTGGGAAAGCAGCGCGTGGGATGATTTGGCAGTTTGTTTTCCAGAAAATAACAATGGAAGCAGAATCATTCTAACAACACGACATCATGAAGTTGCCTACAAAGCTAGAATTCAGAGTGATCCCATTCACCTTCGTATGTTTAACGATGATGAAAGTTGGAAATTACTGAAATCTAAAGTGTGTGCTGAGGAAAGCTGTTCTGCTCCCCTTGAAGATGTTGGGCGACAAATAGCAATAAAGTGTGGAGGGCTGCCTCTTTCAGTTGTTTTGGTGGCTGGTATTCTGGCAACGATGGAGAAGAAAGAGGAGAGTTGGAAACAAGTGGCTACAACTTTAAGTTCCCACATTCTCGGTGAGTCAAAGGCCATTTTGGAACTAAGTTATCAGAAATTACCCTATCATCTCAGGTCTTGCTTCCTTTACTTTGGAGCATTTTTGGAGGATAGAGTGATTGATGCTTCCAGGTTAACAAGGTTATGGATATCGGAAGCATTTATAGAAAGGTGTGAAGGCAAGAGTTTGGAGGATATAGCAGAAGGTTACTTGGAGAATCTTATTGGAAGAAATATAGTGATGATTTCTCAAAGAGCCGATTCAGATGGTAAGGTCGAAGCATGTCGCCTTCATGATGTATTGCTCGAGTTCTGCAAGGAAAAAGCAACAGAGGAGAATCTTCTGCTATGGATAAAACGGTAATATATATATATACCAATTATGATACTAATTTATATAGTTACAAGGATCAAGTATATCAGTTATATTTGAAAATCATTGTTATGATATTGCTAATATATTATTCACAGGGATCACAATGCCAATCCTTCTTCCTGCATTTACTCTCATAAGCAGCATGCGCAACGTCGCTTGGCCTTTTCTGAAATGGATAATCTTGAAGAATGGAGCTCGTCTTGCTCACTTGCCAGCTCTGTACTTTTCAGAAGTGATACAGATTTCTTTAGCCGTCTTTCCATACCCAAACCCGCTTTCGCAATTTCACGCATTTTACAGAATTTCAAGTTTCTAAAAGTGTTGGATTTGGAGCAGAATGTTGTTATTGATTCTTTTCCAACTGAGCTAGTTTACTTAAGATATATTTATGCAGAAACTACGCAGAAGTCAATTCCATCGTCCATATCAAATCTTTGGAACCTTGAAACTTTGATATTAAAATCTTGGGGGCAAATATTGTTACCAGTTACGCTTAGGAAGATGAGTAAATTGAGACATCTGCATATTAGTCAGTTCTTCACTATAGATAATGCAGAGAAGTTATTTGAGGGCTCCTCGACATTTTATGATTTGGACACTCTTTCTCAGCCATATTTTTCTTGTGTCGAGGATGTTGAATTGATGTTGAGAAAAGCACCAAATATCCGGGAACTGGAATGCAAATTCAAAGGTGTTTGCGGCTCTCCATTCCCTGTATTGAAATTTTCAAGAAAGCTTCAGACGCTACACATTATTGGTGAAGTCGTAGAATTCCAGCATCGGAATCCTGTATGCATCTCCGCACCAAATCTCAACATATTGAAACTCTCCGTCTTTAGACTGGGTTATGAGCACTTGTCAAATATTGGTCAGCTTCAGAACCTTCGGGTGCTAGAACTGCTAGCCATTGAATTTGACAATGGAAAATGGGAAGTGAGCGATGACGAGTTCCCTCAACTTAAAGTCTTGAAATTAATGTTTTGTCGCAGTCTTGAAGAATGGACTATCTCCGATGATGACGCATTTCCTAAAGTTGAACGCTTGTTTTTGCGTGGACTAGAAAATCTGAAGGAGATCCCTTCTTGTTTCGAAGACAGCTATTCTCTGAAGTCCATTGAGGTAAGGGAGTGCAACAAATATGTTGTAAAGTCAGCAAGGGATATCCGAGAAATACAAGTTGAAGATTATCAAAATTCTGGCTTCGAGATCCTTATCCACGACGCAGAATGATTACAACTGAGAAAATTCAACTACATTCAGCTTTCATTTTTAAACTCTGTTTGATGCACTCCCGTTACTATAAAAGGTTTCCTTTCATTGTTGTTGTTTTAATCAAAAATAAAAGATGTTGACATAGAAGTGCTACCAATGAAAGAAAGGAGAATTTTTTAGTAAACAACTGACTAGGAAATACCCTCCTCGTATATATACACATACATATTCTTCTGGTCAGATGATTGGTTGTAATGACTACATCTAAAATCAAGGTGGTGGAGCTGACATTTGTGTAATGTAGCAACAAATATATCTGCTAGAATGAACACTGAGGAATGTCGCTTATTGATTTATTGGGCTTAGTTTGTGGTCTGTTGAGAAGCTTCATTATTTGAAAAAGAAACTCTTAAAGAAGAGAACCTGAATTGTGGTGACATTTTTAGCGTCATTGAAGCTTAGTGAATAACTTAGGTTTCCTTCAGCCTGATGATCTACCTCATCATTCGAAAGGAATAGGCTATGTTGATATTACTTAATGTATTTTGCTGCAAGAGTTAAACAGGACAATTCTGATAGTACGTGGTCGTCTTTTTTCAGTACCAATACCAATTACAGTTTGGAAGATTTGCAACGAAGTCAGATTGATAACTATGCCTTCCGTGTTGAATGGAACAACTAATATGAAATTAAATGTTATGATAGTTGTAACTTGTAAGGAAAATGACTACCCTCACGGAGAGCCTAGGGCATGAGATCAAGATTTTGACCAACTCAATATAGCTCCACATCGGAGCACTAAGCAGAGAGAAATGAGCAAGTTACACTACATGTCCAGATACCTTGGAACTAAAAAAGTCAAGGCACAAAATATATTTAAGGCAATTTCTATCTCTGTCTGAAGTTGAATACCAGAAATCAGATTCAAGAGACAATGTTTTAAAAAGGAAACTATTATTCGCCCCTATTCCTTTTTTCAACCTCAAAAAAAAAAGAAAACCAGTTATACAACAATATATGCATAAACACTTAACTATATACAAAAATTAAATGAGTAACTAAGCATTTCAGAGAGGAAAGAAATGCAGTGGCACATACTATGACAAACATGTACTAACAGTTTTGTCAATGCTCTTTGCAATCTTTAACGGGCCTAGCTTCAAAACCTCCTTCTGGTCTTTTCTCAAGTTCATATGGCATGTAAGTTCCAAGTATCCTATCCCACGTCACGAAGAAAGGCTGTGAATAGTTAAACTTGGTCCCATAAAGCTGGTGATGAATATCGTGGTAAGCAGAGTTGTTCTTAAAGAAGATATGGAAGAGGTTTCCAGGCAACCATAGTCCGCAATGATCATCAACCGTTTTGATCGTAGCAAAGGAGAAAAAGAAGATGGAGGTACGCGGTGACATGCCTGAGACGAGGAAAGCTAGAGCCCCACCAATTGTGTCAAGAATCAGACCCTCTAAAGGGTGGTTGTATAAAGCTCCAAACGCATACGGAACAATTAGCCGATGGTGTTGAGCATGGATATGCTTGTACAAGAACTTGTTTTGGTGCATGTACCGATGCATAAAATATTGCCAAGTATCTAACATCACCATGGCAACAAAGAACTGTCTACCAAGAACAAAAATGGAAGCGTGTTGATCCCCATCAGATTCACCATCATTCCCTGTGACCTGCTCCAAATGAGTCGATAATCAGATGCCAAGAATTAGTCACAATACAAACATCAAAGATACTGAAAGTACAAACAATGGTATAAGAAGTGCAACTCCCCATGGCATAAACTTTAAGTTACTTATCAATACATACAAAAGGTGTACAACGTTTAGCTCATTGATTCTGATGACTTGATCAGAAAGAAAAAATATCAGAGATGCTTGTGTTCAGCATGAGCTAGCCTTCGCCTGATTGAACTTATTTATCTTTCTCTAAGGGTCAGAAAAGCTTACAGTTTTGCTATCACAAATGAAAAGGCAGGTGCTAATTTGTGAGTTGAGCAAATGAAGCACCTGGGCGGCTGGGCCGGATGGTTATTCCATGGGTTTCATTCAGAAAAGCTGGCCAATTTTGATACAAGATAATATAAGAGCTTCGGAAGTTGTTCACATCCAGGAAAGTTTCGAAAAGAGCTTGAAGCTCACGTTGACCAACTTTGCAAAGTACTCCCTCCAGTCCATTTAAAGTGTCTTTTTAGCCTTTCAAATTTAGTCCAAAATAAGTGTCGTTTTCACAAACCAAGACGACATTAACTATTCTTTTTCAAATTTGCCCTTGCTATAAAAAAAGATCCATGCAACTTTCCAAAATATCTTTCCATGTTAAGGAAAGATAAGTGACAATGTAGTCAAATACTTTTTATAATTAATGCTATTAACTGAATTTCTTAAAGGGTATGCAAAAACCTTAAAAGACACTTAAAAGGGACCGGAGGGAGTAGCACGAAAAAAGCTTGATGAGGAGGTCATGTAAGCCCCGCCCCGCCCCGCCCCGCCCCGCCCCAATATTCTTAACTATTTCAGCTGGCGTTGACACACTTTGCAATCACGAAGAAGAGGGCAGACAACAGAAATGCAAAAGAGAAAGCAACGATTCCCTTTTTTCTTTAATAAAGACAGATTAAGCAAATATAATCTTTTTTTTTGGATAATCTCAGCGGTGTTCTTGACTGTTTCTCTACGAGACGTCGAGCAGTCTCTGACTTGGTCCTTCAATCATAAATCTACACAATCTACATTTTTCCATACCAAAAGGTTGCAAGTCTGTTGAACACTGCTGAGCAACCTTTTTCCTCTATCAAGCAGGGCCTCTACTTAACTTAAAGAACAAAATATTGAGCACATATCCATTTCCATGGGAATCACCACCACAGAGCTAGGCTCTTCAACTGAACAAAACTCCACTTACTCTGTCTTGATTTTTCCCAAAAACCTCATAATACTTGAGTAATCATTTAAAGCAACAAACAGATTGAAATGGAAGAATGCAGTCCTTAAAACGAATATATCTAAACCATAGAAACCCAGACACAACACACTCCAAGAAGCAGTAAGGCATGAAGTCAATTCCAACCATTCAAAGCATTGGCATCGCTAGGTAAGCCAATTTTACAATCCTATTTTCCTAGAAGAACTTCAAATTCGGTTACCTGTCCCTATAAAAGCAAGCAACTCAAGCTATGGTGCACATTTGCACCTGATTTTTTAAGAACTCCTACTTCCTACCACTCAAAGAAGAAAACGAAACCTGCAAGCTTCAGAATATTATATAAACTTAAAAGATTCCTAAAGCAAATTCCAATCTATAGGGAAATTCTAGGATCACATGTAGACAAGCATAAAAAAAATCCTCACTCAAGTCAATGACAGTAATTCAAAATGTTTGAATCTGCCTAAAACACAAATGCTATTCATATTTAACATCCAACAAAAAGCCTATCAGTGCCAATTTGGAAGATGAAACTATGTTACCATATTCCCCTTTCTTTTCATGCTCACCCCACATTGTCATACACAACGTCCAATTATGAAATTGCACATACAGTCAACAAAATCATATATTCACGAGTCAAATAATTTCTAAAATCTTAAACCGAAACCAAGAATGTTATGGCATCTATGAGTATTTTCCCATAAAAATCTATAGAATATTAGTAAACTCCAAAGGAAAAGAAAAGCCAGACATGAAAATTCCATTCCAATCAAAGAAAGACCAAATAAGCATTTGCATACTAAGTTATCAATATCGCTAAGCCTCAACACCTAACAATATGAATGCTCTATATCCATTATGATGCATAATAACGAAACTTTGCATCAACTAGAGATGATCAAATTAAACTAACCGCGAAGAGAAGGGTCGCAACAGCAGCCTGAACAACTTGTTGGAGAAGAACACCCTTAACAACTTCCTTTTTAGACACCAAATTCTTCTCATCCTCATCTTTCTTTGGATGTAACCTATAATTATCCATTGTACCCCCAAGCATTGAATACAATCCTGAATATACCCAATACACTACTATCGGTAAAAATGTGCCCAACAATTCATCTGACACATGTAATCCTCCTATCAACTGTTGATTGTTATTGTTCTCACTACCCATCATCTCTGTTTTCTTTATATCTTCTTAATAACTAAACCTTAAAAAGAACAAAATCCCCTGAAAAAGATTCTTTCTTTATATATTCTTGAAATTAACCTTAACTGAAAACCCCAGAAAAGGAACCAAATTTATTCCTTTTTATATCTTTTTTGAATTTCCTTAAAAGGAAAAACACCCAGAAATGAAAATCAATATCTTCTTCAAATTACCCTTAAAAGCCAAAAAAAAAAAGAAAAAATCCCTTTGATATCTTTTTGAGATTACCTTTAAAAGAAGAAAAAAAACACCCGGAAATAAAAACCAATATATCTTTTTTGGAAAATAATTCTTAAAAGCAGAAAAAAAATACCAAGAAAAGAAATCGAGAATCGTTGACACTCTAAAAAAGATTCAAACTTTGTATAAACGGAAAGAAACAGAGATAAATTGGAATTAGGGTTTGTAGAGAAATATAACTTTGGGTATAAAGGGATTGATTGAAATGAAATTCTCTTCCAATTGAAATTGGAAGGAATTTCAATAAGAAAAAAGCAGAAAAAACTTTAGCAAGAATGATCAATTTCTCTTCTGTAATTATGAGAGAGGATATTATTGTTTTCGAAAACAGATACTACTTCCTATAATAACGATGATCATCAAATTAATTCTGTTTATTTATAGTGCTTTTTCTTTGCCGTTGTTATTAAAGAAATTATAATTTTAAAAAAAAAGGCAGGTTATTAGGCCCACCACTTTTCAGCGGAGAAGATTCGGCAAACTTTCCTTTTTCTTTTCTCCTTTTATATTTTCGTAGAAATCGACAGAAGAACGTTCAGAATAATATGTGATAATTTAAGATTTTTATTTTCATTAAATTAGAACCATTATTCTGATATTCAGAATAATATGTGATGTTGATATTAAATAACAATCCTTAGTTTGCTAGCCTTATTTCTTTCATATTTTCTATTACTATCTCTGATTTAATTTCTAAATATATTATCTTGTTATTAATTGCAATGATACCCTTGGGAAAAATTAAAAAATAACGAGATTTACAATTGGTCGTTCAAAAATATTCACATTTTCAAAAGTAATCGAAAGTTAGTCATTTTTCATATAAAGATAAATTTGAACGAAAACATCGTTCAAAATTCAGAAAATGATACTGGAATTCCATTATAATATACTAGACTTCCACCATAATATACTGGAGTTCCAGTATAATATATATGTCCAGCATAATATGTTGGAAGTTGATACACAGGTGCTCCGATCTCCAGTATATTATGCTTGAACTTTTCGCGTGTTGGAGTGTCAGCATAATATGCTGGNAGTATTCAGAATGAAATTCTCGATTTTTTTTCAGTGAGTGGAAAAAGAAGCCATGCCTCAGAATTTATAGGCAATTATTGGAAGAGGTGTGATGTCTGTTCAGGAAAAAATGTCTGTTCAGGAAGGAAAACAATGTTCAGCAAAAGCAACATTTTTTGGATTTCAGTTAATTCCGTTAATGAGCTGACTGGTATTTAATCAATTATTAAATAATTAATTAAATAAATTTTGTCCAAAAAATAATCTTATCGATCATTTGACAAATCCAAATCCAAATCCAAATCCGAAGCCGAAGTAGAATCCGAAGCCGAAGCCGAAGTCGAAGCCGAGCCGAGCGAGCGACGACGGCGCGATGATACATCCTCTTCAACTCCTTTTAAGAGCTCTAAGAAGTGATCCTATATTTGTACGCACAATTGTAGTTGTCTTTCACCAATGTGGTACAAAGTTTATGACAAAATCTCAGTTGATTCAAATTTTCATTTTCCTCCATTTTATTTCCCACCATTTTCCAGTTCACACTCTTAGACTTTTAAGCCCAATGCTTAAAGTATTTAAGCCCAATGCTTAAAGTCCAACAATCCCCCACATGAATGGGAATGGCTGTAACAAGAATGATCATAGATGGATGTTGTGTGATTTTCAAGTAAGGATTAATTGCATCTGGATAAGTAGGTTTTCCTTTGAACTTTCCGTAGTGAACATACGTCGGATATACTCGGTCAATCGGTAGATTTGATATC